>JAHPZR010001316.1:30000-35367 GCA_019787425.1 Platygyra sinensis
TCAACCAAACTGGTTTTGTTTAAATAAGAGACAGACCATTTAATTTTTTTGAGTGGGAAGAGGGGTGGATGGGCAATTTTCTTAGTTTGAATTTTTTTTTTCCGTCTTGCATTTGTGCATTTTTTCTCTACTTTTCTTGTGCAAGACTAATTCTTATTTTTGTTTTTCGTAATTGACCAACTCCCACCCTAATCAAAAATTAAATGGTCCTCCCCTAAGTACATTGCTTGTTACATTGCATACATGTATACTGATTAATCCTTGTTTCTGGGGTCAGTTATTATTTTAGCTTGCCATTTCAGTCTTGAATTGCTTACTGTAGCCAGAACTCTCAAGGTTTGCATATTTTACAACATTGCAAGAACAATAACAAAACAAATTCAAACCTATACTCCTGGGTTTATTTGATTAATATTATTTATTATTGCCAGACACTGTATGCTGTATTTTGGGGATTGAAAATTTTGCCCAGTACTTTTCTGAGAAATATTATCCTCTTACTAGCCGAGTGTGAGGGCAGAACTGGGGAATATTGGCCCAAGGTCGCAGCAATACGGACCGAGCGAAGCAAGGTCTGTACAAAAACGACCGAGGGCCAGTATTCCCCAGTACGGCTCAAGCTTGCTGGGTCATGCTTGTTTTGAATTTGCCGGCTTTCGAAAACCAAAAATACACAGCTGATGACCATTTCCATGGAAATGGTCTGTATGGCAAAATCCTCACCAAGAAAGAACCAATCAGAACACTCGGATTTACCTTGCCATATAATAAGGAGGGCTTATTTTTGGAGAACAGGGGGTGGGGTTATACAAAATTTATTGTACTACAGTGTAACCAGACATGAAAACATGGTATCCGTTATGCTCTGTGTTTTTTTTGTTGGGGGGGGGGGGGTGGTTAATTTGGTCAGGGATATTTTTGGGGGGTATTAGTCAATGAAATGCAAATAAACATGGACAAATTAATAACCTGCATTTAAAACTTTTTATTAACTCTAACACTTTTCAGTTTTTGATACGTTTTGGAACTTATGACAGCAGTCGACAATTTTTATTCATTCAGTATTTCATGACACTGATAAAGCCAAAATGTTGGTGAGACAATATAATTATTTACTGCTATAAATATTGTCTGATTTAAATATAATTGCATTATGCATTCAGGAACAAAATATATAACATCTGAAGCAAATATTGTGTATATTACTATAAAATAAAATGCCATTCCTGTAAAAAACGTGCTGGCAACAAATGTGACAATAAATATTCTGAATACAATAAATATGACATTTGAGCAAGTCTTCAAGCTACAGGCAAACATATACAGTCGTTCACTGTTCCTTGAGGCCCCTCAGAACCTCTAGCATTCCTCCGAGTACCTTCATTTTTTCGTTGTGGAAAGCCTCGAACTTCTCCATTTTCTTTTCCTCTTCGTTCTTCTTTTCATCTTTGTATTCCTGACGCCATTGTAAGTATTCATTTCTTGACTTTACCCCCCTTTCTTTCTTCGAGAGCCTTTTCTTCTTCTGCGAAGAACCTTGACTTCCTTGACTTGTAGCAGGTCTTTTCAACACGGGAACTGTCACCTCTTCATTCCTGTCTTCCTCTTCCGTTTCCTCTAGCTTTTCTTCTTGTGACTCGGTCTGAGGGCGCACGTAATCTGCCTTCCCAGAGCTGCTGCTTGTCGCATACGGGCGAACATTAGGCCTGTAACCATAAAACTCTGCAATTTCCCTGTAAAATGGGCATTCTTTTCGGTGATTTCCCGAAATACTGTTGTGGTCACAACACTTGCGAAAAGCGAGTGTCAGTGATTTCCACTTTCCCTCAACCTGCTCTGGTCGTGCACTGAAGTTTGGATTTTCTGCCGCCATACTTGCCGTTATCAGCTCCCAAACGCTTTTCTTCTTACAATTCACATTTCTGAAAAGCTTCTCATGCTCTCTGTATTGGGAAATTAACAGCAAAGTGTCTCTCTGTTCCACCAGAAGCCCTTCCTTCTCTCGACAGCCTCGACACTTTCACCTGAACACGACGCCATCTTTGTTTCCAGGGAAGCAATGACGTAATTATTCTAGCTCTTCCGAGCTATTCTGCTCCATGGAGCAGAATAGCCGGAATGGAAATCCAGGGATTCCAGAATGAGAATAGCTCCCAAACAAACGCATACTCGCATTATTCCAGTTATTCTTATTCCGGATTGATCCCAAACGAACGCGCCCTAAAAGTGTACGTCTACGATGTTAATTTTGAGATTACCAGACTTTGCTATGGAGGTTTGTTGGCGATGTATAGGATGGAAATGTGGCGGTCTATTTAGCCGAGTGTCACGACTTTCTCCCTCTCAAGTGTGGAGCAAAAACACAGTTGCAGCCAAATGTTTTAACTGATTTTCACAGCTGATGGATGGAACTTTGCATTGATGTGTAGAGGCGCCTGTGAGTAAGAGCCACTTTTGCAATTTAATCCGCTAGACTTGGCTAAAATCGCATGTTGCAAAAGGATCTTGAATGAGAGCAACTTTGTGCCATCAAATTTATTACACTAATTAGAGCTTATGATTGCGATTATTTGTATTCTTGAGACAAAAGCTCATTGTTTATAACTGGCCAAGTTAGAGGTTTTGAATGATCCGTATTCTCAAGAACTGACAACTGCAAATCTTGTAAAATTCTCGAGTTCACCGCTAAGTTTTGAGCACATTCCGGGAGGCCAAAAGTTCCGATCAGAAAATTTTGAAAAAGTTCAATTTCTCAGATATTATCTCATATTTGTTACCTACTTGCCAAGTGAAGTTGATGGAAGAATTATGAGCGAAATCTATTTCTGGATGAAAATTGAATATGAGGATCTTCGGGAGAGTCGCTCTTAATTTCCTTCGATTTCATTGATGGGCTAGAGAATTCTCGTAAAATATCACAGTTTCCCTGAATTTTGTTGATTTTGTCTATGGTTTTGCAAATTTTAGCAAATTTTCCAGTTTTCGTAAATTTTCTAATTTTTACAATTTTCGTAACTTTCCATGGGCCTTCCTGCAACTCTTTGAATAAATTTTGTTGATTTTGTAAGTGGTATAGTGAATTGTGGTAAATTTTGTAACTTTGGCAGTTTTTGTAAGTTTCGATGGGCCTTCCCTACAACCCTTCGAATAATTTCGTTGATTTTCTGAATGGCCGTGCCGATTATTGTAAATTTTGCAGTCTTCGTAAATTTGGTAATTTTCGCAATTTTCATAACTTTCGATGGGCCTTCCCAGCAAAACTTTGAATATATTTCATTGATTTTGTCAATGGTGTTGTGAATTATTGTAAATTTTGTAGTTTTTGTAGCTGCGTTCAATCCTGGACATTACTCATGGCTTGAAGCTGAACATGTATTCTGTTATGTGGGTGAATCTTGCTGCACAAGTCCTGAGTGCCTCAGTCGCTGCAGATCTGAAGACGTTTGGACCTATAGAGACAGCAGGAACTGCAAAACTCTGCAAAATGGTCGATTGCTGTTTTGATTGTCTCAATGTGAGAAGCACGACAGAGCATCAGAGAAAGGGCAAACCATTCTTGGCTCATGTTGATGACAAAAGGTGAGGTTGATTTTTTTTAAAATTTTTGTTTAATTTATATAGTATTATTTAGCAAAATCATAGTTAGTAGAGTTACTAGCCCTGGGTATAAAATCATCCATTGTAAATGGTTTCTTTATATACATGTATAATACTTTATTCAGAATTACAAATTCTCAAAAGGAGGCCCAGAGGTTCCCCCTATTAAAGGGCCTTCTACCTAACTACAATTAAATACAGTTAAATACTATTTACAAAGGGGTGTTTATCAGAAAATTCATTTTGCTTTAAAAAGCTTCTGTTTAATTAGTAAATCAATTAAAGCTGCTTCGATACTTTTTCATAATGGAGTACTAGTTTTATATAGGTAGCCAGCATGGCCTGCCCACATCTTCAATATCTTCTTTCCCCATGCGAGCCTCGCGCAGCCAATGACTTTATTCCACGGTTCGATCGAAGCGTCCACCAAACCGGAACGTTTTGTGATTACATTACACACCCTCTAGCAACCACAGACACCTATTGACAAGAAAAGAAACGTCCGAAATAGAAAACATCTGACTGTCTCGATATCTGTCATCCGTAGATAACAGATATCCGGCGATATACGTAGCTTCGTACGTGGGAAGAAAAAGTGAAGTGAAAAAATGTCGACAGAAAGGTTTAAAAATGTTACGAGCTTGGAAATCAATTTTGTTATCAAGTTGTTGAATAATAAAACAATTATCCTGCTCAATCTCACGGAATATCGTCTGATTTTAGCCGACTCGGCCTACGGCCTCGTCGGCTAAGTATCAGACGATATTCCACGCGATTTCGCAGGATAATTGTTAAATATACTCTATTTCTGATCGCTGTTGGTACTATATTGCATATGCATTGCATTTACTAGCTTTTGGTTGGAGATTTTGATTTTGTCAGATACGACGATAGCCGCAGTTCAGTCAAGTGAGTTAATCCACGGTCAGGGAGTCAACGCTGTGCTTCGAGTTAATTTTAAGAAATCAGTCTGAGTCCAGTTTTATTCATTTATTTATCAACTTTCTTTTTTGTTTGTTTATTCATGTATTTATTTGTTTATTTACCAATAACAATTTGTGGCGTACAAAAACAGAAGCCAAAGGATGAAATGCAAGAGTCAAAGACCTCATATTAAAGCAAATCATCAACGGTACTGAAATGAAACAAATGATACAATTTACATGTAAATTATAATGGTAGCAATCTTGCAGTAGTCTTGAGACACCGTTCCGGTATAATGACACTGTTCGAAACAAATTGTCAAAAAAGAGAAAAAGGAAAGAAAAGGAGCCTTACTACTGACGAATATCTCGGACGCCTTAATGAACTGATTTGGGTTTTATTTCGTGAACCTCTCATGGCATTGCTGGGGGGGGGGGGGGAGATGCTATGCTTGGTTTACAGGGACAGGGGTAGGAAAGCCTGTTATTTGGTTGATAAACTGACTAAATATAGTAGCTTGCAAATATATACGATCAGCAGGTGCTTTAAGCTGCTTCTGAACATCTTGGTCATAACAGTCGCCCAGTGTCTGTTGTTTTCATAGTTAAGAGCAGAATAAACCTTCTTTCAACTTCTAAGCTGCTCATTTCACAACAAGAGGCTCACTATGTCGTGTCTAGCTTCGAGTCTGGGTGGTCTTCACTGTGTCCGCGTGATCCTATCGTCTGAATACAAATAAACCGCCAAAAGACAAAACGAGCCACAGTCTGTCGGTCTATCTTGTGAAATAACGACAGTCATGTCATAGTTATGGCCAGGCGTTGTTTCATTGTGCTGAAAGCAGAT
>JAHPZR010001317.1:0-32500 GCA_019787425.1 Platygyra sinensis
TAAAATTTTGTTGGTTCGCTAACCTTGGTATCACATTTTTGGTAATCTAGCGACTCTGTTTTAGCAAATAATTATAATCGTTTGGGCAGAGTGGTTCAGTGATTTAAGCAGCTGGGATTAAGATTGACAACAATAAATGCAAATGTTTGCTAATTTTGCAATTAGCTGTGGCAAACATTAAAGACCTCAATTTTCTGCTGTTCCTTCCACAATAAATTTGCACTTGATTCACATATTACAAAATACAATCATGGAAAATTTCAATTTTCATCAATACCACTTGTCGCTTTTTGTTGTTATAAAAATAATGAAACAAAATAAGAGTACTGATTTTGATTGTTCCTGCTTGAGTGATTCAACAGCCACTCGTTGCATCAGCCCAGCACACTGGTTATGGGGAAAAAGTTTTCTTATGATAAAAATATCTCAGACATTATTTGCTAGTGTTTAAAAAGCCTTTATCAGCAATTATCTAATTTATTGTACAACTGAAATAGAGGATCTACTTTGAGTCCTTTTGAAATTGAACAAATTTGTTCCATGACTGATGAAAACTCTACATGTTTCTTTGTTTTCTGTGGTTGAAGATCTTGCCCATGATTGGTTACAAATGCAACACAATAAACATTCCAGACATATTTTAGGCATTCACAGTTTCGTGAGTTTGACTGTAAGGCTTTCCCAAAACTAATAGGTAACATGCACTTCAATTGTACAATTTCATAAGAGTGATTGGCCTTTAAGGGACTAAACATTATTGTGCACTGGCCAAAGTACAAATAGTCCAGAAGTGAAGTAGATTCTAGAAAGTAAATGTAACAAAGAATGCAATGGATACAGACTGACTGAGGGTTGTTATTGTTTTATTCAAGCAACACATACTTAGTATAGGGTTTTGCTGACAAGGATAGTACAAATCTGAAATGGTATTCCCACTGACTCCAGTTACCTTTGTACTTGAAGCACAACCTGCACGTAGAACCAAATACAATGTAGAACCTTCAAACAGAACCAATAAATTGTAACCATTTTTATTAGCATTCTGCAAACAAAATAAAAGTATAAAAAGACAAATTAATTTCAAAATAATATTATCAGGTAAGAACTATAAAATTACTGTCACAAAAATAACACAATAGCCACCTAATTTGTTATAAACTACATGTACTTGAAACTAGATTATATCCTGGGACCTACAGAAATTTGATTACCCCTAGGATAATTCCACAATATTTTGCAAACCATGGAGGGGACAGCTTACAAAACAATACCATAAATACAGCTGTAGCTCCTTTTGCCAAATTTAGTTTAGTTCACTGTGGACTTGTAATGATTAAATAACTGATGAATCTTCTTTATCACATTCATTCAAAATTATTTCTGCCACATCTGGGAAGATTTAGAGTGCGCTTCTTTAAGAAAATCCAGGATTGGATTCTTAAATCCGAAAGAATTCAAAAATTGATTTTGCGTTTCTTTACTAAACAGATTAATCACAGATTTCTCCGATCATGGTGTGTCAGAAGAACCGAAGAATCCACTTCCAGAGTGGATTCTTCGGTTCCTTTGATGCACCGTAATCTGAGAAATCTTGGATTGATCTGTTCAGAAAAGAAACACAAAATCTGTTTTTCGGATTCTTTTAGATTTAAGAATACAGTCTTGGATTTTCTTAAAGAAACGAACCCTTAGTCCTTTATTCAATCTGCCATGGAGGGGACCAGAAAACCAAAGAAAACTGACAATGAAATTTAAAAATTAAGCTAACATTTTAACTTTAACACCAAATACTTCAATACATTATGGGAGTAGAATCTTTTTCCTTTATGTTCTAAAGATAGTAAATTATTTATGTAGTGCATTTACTCTGAATAATGGTACTGCTTACAAAGATCAAACACTTAAGCTGTTTTATTTTAATCATTCTGTGGCTATCTCATGAAAGGGCCATGGTAATGACTGTACAGTCGAATACTCTTTGAAGGCCTATGTAATTTACACGTAGTAATGTAAAAAGATGTTCAGACTTCACTTTCACTTTGCTGGAAATCAACCTGAAAATCATCAGCCTAAAACACAGACTCTGGGCTGCCGCAGACCAGAATAAAATGTAGACTGAGATAAAAATGCAGACTGCAGAATACAGAGTTCAAAAGCACATATTGTGTTACAATTATAACAGTATCAGACACTGATCTTACATGTACTACCAATTTCATTGATATGCGAGCCACGCATCAAAACTCTCCCGAGCATTTGGCCTTTCTATTCTGTCTATCATCTATTCCTTACATGGTGTTATACACGTATTGATGCCCCTTTTGTTTTCAACATATGGTGGCCACTGTGTAGCCTCTTTGTTCAACATGGTTGCTTGTTGTTCTCTAAGTTTAGTTTGGCAAGTGGTGTTTTGCTCATGCAGGAGTCTAGTGTGAACATTATGGCATTAGATTTCTGCATGTGGGGAAGACATTTACAAAGAAAATTTCAAGAATCTACATGTACAGAAATACTGTACATCCATGGTTGATTAGCCATCACAGATGTGATAAGCAAGACAAATGGACGGTTGGTGAAAAAAGAAGTAATGTACCAGTCAAATCGAAGCTTAAACATCCCCCCGGGCATACCTCGGGCATTTGATGTCTTTTCCTGCCCGGGAGGGGGAAATTTAATAAACTTAGTCTTCCCGGGGGCAGGGCATTTGATCACTACTCATAGGGGGTGGCGAATTTGATCGCTAGCTTCGATTTCATGTTACGAGTCACGCTGATTCGACGTGGCGTGGTGGCGTGATAAATCATGGCGGAGACAAGCCTTGATGCATTCAAAGCGAAAGATACCCGATTCGTGGCAGACTGGCTGATAAGCAAAGGCTTGCACAAGCTTTGCTCTGTATTTGAAGGTATTCAAGAACCATTTATATTATCTTTGGCATGTAAGAGTGTTGTCTACTAAACCTTGTTTATATACACAGCTTCCGGAGCATAATAGAAGCTGCTGAAAAGTTTCGCGGTGGTTGGGGACATTTGAACAGCTTTTCGGCCTCAGGAGTGGGGAATTTGAACAAAAATTTTCCAAAAATTCAAATGCCCGGGGGGTTGCCCGGGGGGGGGGGGGGAATGTTTAAGCTTCGATCTGACTGGTACATAAACAGGAATAACAAGCAACCATGTTAAACAAACAGGATACACAGTGGCTGCATCATTTTCGAAAACAAAACTGGCAATCCTATAACAGCATATAAGGAATGTATGATTGATGGAAGTGAATCGCCAAATGCTAGCTAGAGTTTTGATTCGGGGAGCAGGGATGGCGCAGCGGTGAGAGTGCTCGCCTCCCAATGTGTCCCGGGTTCGATTGTTATTATTATTATTGTTATTGTTATTATTATCATTATTCTTATATTAACAAAACTGGTGGTATTTCATCATTATTCAGGCTAAATGCAGTGAGACTGCACTCCGGTTAGCCTGAATCGTGCTCTGGTTAGACTCACATTACTCCAGTAAGCTGGATGTCACTCAGGTTAGCCTAAATAATGCTCCAGTTAACCTGTTTATGGTTAGATTTCAAAGGTGGAAATAGTAACATCATTCAGGTAAAAAGTCTATGCTCTGCAGTCTGCATTTTACCCTCAGTCTACATTATGCAGACTGATTTTTACCTTTTGGTCTGCAGTCTGCTGACCGAATAAAAAAATTAGTGTAAAATAAGTTTACTTACACTTTAAAACTGTAATCAACCCTCAAGCTTACCGCTATCAACAATGAAAAATTAGAAAAACCACAATCAGATTGCTCACCTTTTAATCTTTTCAAGAAAGTACCTGGATATTCGCTTAGGTGATGTCGTTCCACCAAATAATAGTCACTTCGTTCTAAGTATAGAACGCCTACCCTTGCTTGTGATCTGACATGTTTCAAACTAAGCTCGAATTTTTCCGATACCCAATTCAGAGGAAAAATCTCTTGAGAGCTAAAACCCAAATGGCTACTACTAATGTCTCATTCCCAGTGCCTCTCCTCGAGCTCTCTCGAGTGGGAGAATCCGCTGAGTGCAGGCTTGGACTACATGCGACAGAAACGTGGGAGGACTGGGACGAGTTTTTATTTTGATTGGATTAAAAATCTAAACATTTCAACTGATACCCAGTTGCATAAGGCGGCTTCGCAAGCAGTACGAGCGGCTGTCAAAACCTAGCTGTCCTACTGAACCAGGAGCACTGACTGTTCACTGACTGAACACAGTAACACTCATTTTCGTCCCAGTCAACTAAAATATAGACAATGTTAAAGTTGCTTTGGTCTCTTCTAATAGTTCACTTGAGAATTCCGGTTTTAAGTTGACAAGAAACAACATGTTCTGTTCAAATTTTCCATTCCCGTCGCCGGCGACCTTTTTTTGGCCCCAAATAACACCCTTGGAGACCAAAATGTTTCATATTTTCACTTTTTACAATCGGATATGGGTTTTTAAATTGTAAATCGCTTTTCGGGAAAAGTTAGTTCCATCTCCAGCGAGAAAAGCCTGATTTCAATGCCTTTCCTGTTAACCTAGACAGACATCAGGGCAGTAAAGTTTTTCCCGCTTGTTGAATCCTATGCCGGGTCAATTCTCTAGCTTTTAGATATATGCCACGTACCATCACAAATTAAAGCTATGCTGATCAGTAATCCTATAGAAAAAGTTGATGCAAGTTGGTATGGCATGTGTGGGCTACACACACGAGGAATGTGTATTAAAATACAGAAAAACCCTAACTATCTAATATCTCCCCACACGTTGATTGATTTAGTGCATAAAATTCAGCCCAATAGCCCTTTTGCAGCTTTTGACTAAATGGTAACTTTTCTCATTTCTATTAAATTCTAACCAAATGCGGGTGCCCTGTAATTTCGGACCGAAACTACATCTGATTGTTCCCTGATTTGCCTCACATGTTGAATTATTTTATTTATTAAGAAGTGAAGCTCCGCTTTTAGGCTTGGCTTAATCTATATATTACAAAGGATAAATAAATTTATGGGCGCTTTTGCAGCTGGAGATTTTGCATTATTTGCGGCCAATTTCTCCTTGAATATATTAAGAACGGAGAGAAACATTTCACCACTAAATAAGTTTCCCATGCAAGCTCCATAAATTTTTGGCGTCAATTCGTATCTATAGCATAATGCATTCTTTACACAAGGCCAGTCGTGTGAAAAATGGAAACAATAGTAATACATGTACATATTACAATTATAACAACAGCAGATAACAAACTGAGGACAAAACAACTTAGTTCCAAATTTGTTTCCACTGTTATTCTGTTATATTCTCACAGAAGTGTTTGACATGAACAACGTAGACGAAGTTATACAAGTCATCTCAATCGGCCTCACTGTCGCCGTCTTCCTTCTCAACTCTAGTCGATTTGTAAAAGCCATCGAGTTATGCAAGGAGTGCTTGCTTATTCTGAAAGATAGAGCAGGCATAAAAGACGAGAAATTAAGCAAATCATTCTACAAGAGGATATACTTATTAATGTTGAACGCTTGTAGTCGCATATGCGATAATACAAGCGCAATAAAATATGCAGAGAAACTTCTCCTAATTTACCGTGAAAGTGGTGAAGGATTTGAGGAAATTAACCTAAGCATAACACTTGGGGGAATGTATTTCCATCAAAGTAGATACAAACAAGCAAAACAGCTAAATGAAAAAGCCCTCCTACTCAGTAAAGAACTTGGAGACAGAAATGGAGAAGCTGTTTGTTACGGAAATCTTGGAGCTGTGTATATATCTGTTGGCAATTATGAGAAGGCTAGAGAACATATCGAGGAATCACTTGCAATCCAGAAAGAAATTGGAGACAGAAATGGAGAAGCTGTTTGTTACGGAAATCTTGGAGCTGTGTATAAATCTGTTGACGAATATGAGAAGGCTAGAGAACATACGGAGAAATCACTTGCGATCCACAAAGAAATTGGAGACAGAAATGGAGAAGCTGCTTGTTACGGAAACCTTGGAACTGTGTATCGATCAGTTGGCGAATATGAGAAAGCTAGAGAACATCTCGAGAAATCACTTGCGATCCGTAAAAAAATTGGAGACAGATATGGAGAAGCTTGCTGTTACGGAAACCTTGGAGCTGTGTATAAATCTGTTAGCGAATATGAGAAGGCTAGAGAACATATCGAGAAATCACTTGCGATCCGTAAAGAAATTGGAGACAGAAATGGAGAAGCTACCTGTTACGGAGACCTTGGAGCTTTGTATATATCTGTTGACGAATATGAGAAGGCTAGAGAACATATCGAGAAATCACTTGCGATCCGTAAAGAAATTGGAGACAGAAATGGAGAAGCTACCTGTTACGGAGACCTTGGAGCTTTGTATATATCTGTTGACGAATATGAGAAGGCTAGAGAACATATCGAGAAATCACTTGCGATCAAGAAAGAAATTGGACACAAAAAAGGAGAAGCTGACTGTTACGGAAACCTTGGAACTTTGTATCTAGACGTTAGCGAATATGAGAAGGCTAGAGAACATATCGAGAAGTCACTTTCGATCCACAAAGAAATTGGATACAGATATGGAGAAGCTATCTGTTACGGAAACCTTGGAATTGTGTATGAATCAATTCACGAATATAAGAAGGCTAGAGAACATATCGAGAAGTCGCTTTCGATCTGCAAAGAAATTGGAGACAGAAATGGAGAAGCTTCCTCTTACCGAAACCTTGGAATTGTGTATCGATCAGTTGGCAAATATGAGAAGGCTAGAGAACTTATCGAGAAATCACTTGCGATCCAGAAAGAAATTGGAGACAGAAGTGGAGAAGCTACCTCATACTCAAACCTTGGAGATGTGCATGGCTATGTTGGCGAATATGACCAGGGTTTACACTACGATGAAAGATCATTGTCTATCAGCAGGAAAATAGGTGCTAGATCCATAATAGCTCATTGTTACATTCAGGAGGGAGCTAAATTTTTCTGTCTTGGAAAGTTTACCAAGGCTAATGAATATAATAAAAAAGCTCTTGTCATCTTTAGAGAAATCGGTAACAGAGAAGGCTTGGCCACGTTTTACTTGAACCAAGGAGACGTTGAGTTGGCCGTAGGTAACTCTGTCAAGGCAAAAGAATATTATCAACACGGTCTTGCGATAACCAAAGAAATTGGAGACTGGCAAGGAGCAACAAATGGTTACCTATCGCTTGGACGTTTCCTTTTGGCGCAGTCTGAATATGATAGAGCGGAAGAATATATCAAGGAGGCGCTTGCATTAAGTTTAAAGACTGGGGATGTTGCGATGCAGTCCAAATCGCTCAGAATAATGGCGTGCATTAAAATGAAAGAAGAAAAGATTCAGGAAGCTATCTCATACTTCGTTTCTGATATTGAAAGATGTGAGGAAATTCGCGGTTCTCTCTGCGACAACGATAAGTTTAAGATTTCCTTCACTGACTGCAATATTCGTTCCTACAGAGATCTCAGTATGCTGTTTTGTGCAACCGGGAATCCTATTAAAGCTCTGTATGTTTTAGAGCTTTCAAGGGCCAGGGCTTTGGCAGATTTAATGTCAGCTAAGTACTCTGTGGAGAATCAGATCTCAGCTGATCCTCGCACATGGGCTGGTCTTGAAAGCATCGTGGCCAAAGAACGCAATTGCACCTGTCTGTACGTCTCGTATCATTGTGACAGTGTGTATTTGTGGATTCTTAAAGCAAGCGGATACAAACAATTTTTACGGATAAAAGGAAAGGATCTAATTGCTCGCGAAGGATTAAGTCAACAAGTGGAAGAGTTTTTTGATTTCAGGAGTTTTGGTGTTTTACCAGACGAGATTTGCGAATCCAAATCAAGCGAGGCAGGTGGCCATGATGGTTGGCGAATCGGAGTGGAAAGTAAAGCTAACCAAGGACCCAAAATGAACCTTCTTATCTGTTACAAACTTATCATCGCTCCTGTGGCAAGCTTACTTGACGGCCTCGGAATCATTATTGTTCCTGATCGTGCTTTATACCAAATTCCATTTGCTGCGTTAACTGATGAGAGCGGAAGGTACTTATCCGAGACTTTCAGGATCCGTGTTGTTCCTTCTTTAACAACTCTCAAGGTCCTTAATGAAAGTCCAGCAGACTATCACTGTCAGACTGGTGCACTGATAGTGGGAAATCCTGATGTCGGTGAAGTGCATTTCAAAGGAAAACTCACAAACATTTCGCGACTACAATATGCAGAAAACGAAGCTAAGATGATAGCAGAAAAGCTGGGTGTCGAGCCTCTGTTAGGACAGCAAGCGACTAAGAAGGCAGTGCTTGAAGCGATGAATTCAGTGGCCCTGATTCATATCGCCGCACACGGTGATGCAGAAAGAGGAGCAATTGCCCTTACACCATCTCTTCGAATTCCTAACGGGATACCTCAAGAAGGACTCTACTTATTGACCATGGCAGACATTTCAAAAGTTCAACTGCGAGCTAAACTGGTAGTCCTTAGCTGTTGCCACAGTGCTCGTGGACAGACAAAAGCCGAGGGAGCAGTCGGAATTGCCCGAGCATTCCTAGGATCTGGCGCACGCTCAGTTCTGGTAGCGCTGTGGGCCCTGGATGACAAAGCAACAGAGCAGTTAATGACTCATTTCTACGATCACCTTGTTGCTGGGGAAAGTGCTGGTGAATCTCTACATAATGCCATGAAGTGGATGAGAAGTAACGGCTATGACGTGCACCAGTGGGCACCTTTTATACTAATTGGCGATAACGTGACATTTGATTTTCAAATGAATGGTAAGATTTAGTGAAAACAAGTGTTTCCTTTATTCATAGGAAAGCGCTCCTGGTATTTAAAATCTCCTTAGATGTTATCGATCAAGCTTCGTGTATTTTCAAAAGAGGGTAGGGTTTTTATATGTTTGATTAGTTCCTTATCGTTTCCCGTTTGATCTTGCGCGGCAAATGTATTTTTACTTACTCTGTCAATCATGAGGGTGTGGAATATGAAGTTACTTAACGGAACTGCAACGCAACAAGGTTTGAGCGAATAGGCCCTTTGCACGATCCGGTCACATGGTGCAAAATCACACGTGCTGGTGAGCAAGTTGCACAGTGGGACTTCCAAAACAAAGGCAGGTCAAGGTGGACTGATACGAGTTGCTTTGTTTTGAAAGTCTCACTGTGCAACTTGCTCAGCAACGTGTGTGATTTTGTACTATGTGACAGGATCGTGCAAAGGGCCTATTAAAAAGCGCACTCGCGCTTTGCGGGGTCAGTGACCATATGAAAACCGTGGATTTGAAAAAATGCAAATTTTGACATTGCGCTTGCACGTTACTTTATGCGCTGGATTTGGCAAAAAAATCATGTTATGTTCTGTTTACTTTCCAATGAACTTGCATAGTTGATGTTGGATCACGCTGGTCACGTCTAAGGCATCCAAAACTGTCCTGAAACGGCTTGCGGTTCTAGCAGACGTTTGCATTTTAACAATCCACAGCCATAAATCCGACTTATCTGTTAAAATGAATCTATAATTTGTAATTAGGCGACTGCTCTTTGAGAAAATGAATTTAGATGCATATGGTTACACATTTGGTGTTGGCAAGGATGATCAGGACGGCAGCGAGTGATCGAACGAGAAGAAAAATATGCTGTGACCTCAACTGACAGTTTTAGTGGTAGTGCTAAGTTGTATATAAATCCATCCATCAATTAATCAATCAAACGACGTTTAACTTCTGGTCCGTTTCTGTCTAAAAAATTAATTTCTCTTGAGTTTACCAGTTATTTTAGCGAAAAAGTACTTGAAATTTAATCGGAGTTTGCAGTCAGTGTACAGCTGAGTGTTGGGCTCTGATAACTGCTTGAACCAGTAAAACGTCAGTTTGCAAGGTAATTTTTGGTATCGAACTTTTAGATTATGACAGAAATTTTTCTGGTCTTTCCTGCGAGGAAAAATAAGGAGAAGGCTTAACTCATTAACCTAGTGTTTAACCAGCGAGACTTGTTAAAGTTTCTACAAATATTGTACTTGTAATTGAAAAACACTTAGAGTTATTAGCAAATTTAAAACTAACTTCATTGAAGAAGTAGGATTTCGAGTGAAATTAATGTGAATAACAACAACATTTAATTGTTACATTTCTGAACAAGTTTCATGCATACAATCTAGGTTTTTTTTAGTATTTGCAGATACCAGACTTTCTTTTTACCAGGTGAAACACCTCTTTTATTTGAGGTTTTATTGAGCAGTAAGTGCGTGTGCGTTCCCAGATAAACAGGACAGGATGCTTGTCGCAGGTTTTAAGATTTTATAAACGAGTGGTTCGAGACCTCTCTTAGAAGCTAACGTAGCTGAGAAAAAGTCTACAGAAATGGACTCGAGCTGAGATTTACCTTGCTTTTAGCGTTAATTTATTCCTCTAGACTTTAAATTAAAAAGAAAAAAAAAGAATAGGCCTGTCACCTTTTCCTAAGCAGCACATGCTTATAAACAATAAAAACGTAAAGTTCTTGTGATTTGACAAAAGCGCATTGTTCAGGATAAATGTGATTAATGTCAAGTGAAAAATTTCTTATGTCACTCTAGTTAAAACTCTAATTACTTTATGTAAATTAACCACAGATAGGCGTTTTCAGTCGAACTATTTCCAAACTAACTGTAAACCTTACTGGTAAACATACACAGTGTTCAAGAAAACTTCAAATATGCTGCTTATGCTCTTTTCATTTCTAAAAAAATTGGGTGCTCTCTTTATTTCTGAAAACTCGGGGTGGGGCGGACTCCCATATAAAATTTCCGGGATGCTCGTTGGAAATTTTGAAAAGAACTTCTAAAAGGTGCCAAGATTCTATTTTGTAGGTGTGCCGCAAGACTGTTTGTACCTTGAATAGCTACAAATTCTAAAACGGCATCCCATTAACTGACGCTTTCCTAATTTTTAATGGCGTTAAAGACGATTGCTTCAAATGCGTTCTACTCGTAAGTTGATTATCCAAAACGTACCGTAAAAGCTACTGCATCAACTCCCGCTGTGGAGCTTAGGTGGCTAGATGAACATCCGAAGAGGTCTCGAAACCACTCGTTTATAAAATCCTTAAAACCTGCGACAAGCATCCTGTCCTGTTTATCTGGGAACGCACACGCACTTACTGCTCAATAAAACCTCAAATAAAAGAGGTGTTTCACCTGGTAAAAAGAAAGTCTGGTATCTGCAAATACTAAAAAAAACCTAGATTGTATGCATGAAACTTGTTCAGAAATGTAACAATTAAATGTTGTTGTTATTCACATTAATTTCACTCGAAATCCTACTTCTTCAATGAAGTTAGTTTTAAATTTGCTAATAACTCTAAGTGTTTTTCAATTACAAGTACAATATTTGTAGAAACTTTAACAAGTCTCGCTGGTTAAACACTAGGTTAATGAGTTAAGCCTTCTCCTTATTTTTCCTCGCAGGAAAGACCAGAAAAATTTCTGTCATAATCTAAAAGTTCGATACCAAAAATTACCTTGCAAACTGACGTTTTACTGGTTCAAGCAGTTATCAGAGCCCAACACTCAGCTGTACACTGACTGCAAACTCCGATTAAATTTCAAGTACTTTTTCGCTAAAATAACTGGTAAACTCAAGAGAAATTAATTTTTTAGACAGAAACGGACCAGAAGTTAAACGTCGTTTGATTGATTAATTGATGGATGGATTTATATACAACTTAGCACTACCACTAAAACTGTCAGTTGAGGTCACAGCATATTTTTCTTCTCGTTCGATCACTCGCTGCCGTCCTGATCATCCTTGCCAACACCAAATGTGTAACCATATGCATCTAAATTCATTTTCTCAAAGAGCAGTCGCCTAATTACAAATTATAGATTCATTTTAACAGATAAGTCGGATTTATGGCTGTGGATTGTTAAAATGCAAACGTCTGCTAGAACCGCAAGCCGTTTCAGGACAGTTTTGGATGCCTTAGACGTGACCAGCGTGATCCAACATCAACTATGCAAGTTCATTGGAAAGTAAACAGAACATAACATGATTTTTTTGCCAAATCCAGCGCATAAAGTAACGTGCAAGCGCAATGTCAAAATTTGCATTTTTTCAAATCCACGGTTTTCATATGGTCACTGACCCCGCAAAGCGCGAGTGCGCTTTTTAATAGGCCCTTTGCACGATCCTGTCACATAGTACAAAATCACACACGTTGCTGAGCAAGTTGCACAGTGAGACTTTCAAAACAAAGCAACTCGTATCAGTCCACCTTGACCTGCCTTTGTTTTGGAAGTCCCACTGTGCAACTTGCTCACCAGCACGTGTGATTTTGCACCATGTGACCGGATCGTGCAAAGGGCCTATTCGCTCAAACCTTGTTGCGTTGCAGTTCCGTTAAGTAACTTCATATTCCACACCCTCATGATTGACAGAGTAAGTAAAAATACATTTGCCGCGCAAGATCAAACGGGAAACGATAAGGAACTAATCAAACATATAAAAACCCTACCCTCTTTTGAAAATACACGAAGCTTGATCGATAACATCTAAGGAGATTTTAAATACCAGGAGCGCTTTCCTATGAATAAAGGAAACACTTGTTTTCACTAAATCTTACCATTCATTTGAAAATCAAATGTCACGTTATCGCCAATTAGTATAAAAGGTGCCCACTGGTGCACGTCATAGCCGTTACTTCTCATCCACTTCATGGCATTATGTAGAGATTCACCAGCACTTTCCCCAGCAACAAGGTGATCGTAGAAATGAGTCATTAACTGCTCTGTTGCTTTGTCATCCAGGGCCCACAGCGCTACCAGAACTGAGCGTGCGCCAGATCCTAGGAATGCTCGGGCAATTCCGACTGCTCCCTCGGCTTTTGTCTGTCCACGAGCACTGTGGCAACAGCTAAGGACTACCAGTTTAGCTCGCAGTTGAACTTTTGAAATGTCTGCCATGGTCAATAAGTAGAGTCCTTCTTGAGGTATCCCGTTAGGAATTCGAAGAGATGGTGTAAGGGCAATTGCTCCTCTTTCTGCATCACCGTGTGCGGCGATATGAATCAGGGCCACTGAATTCATCGCTTCAAGCACTGCCTTCTTAGTCGCTTGCTGTCCTAACAGAGGCTCGACACCCAGCTTTTCTGCTATCATCTTAGCTTCGTTTTCTGCATATTGTAGTCGCGAAATGTTTGTGAGTTTTCCTTTGAAATGCACTTCACCGACATCAGGATTTCCCACTATCAGTGCACCAGTCTGACAGTGATAGTCTGCTGGACTTTCATTAAGGACCTTGAGAGTTGTTAAAGAAGGAACAACACGGATCCTGAAAGTCTCGGATAAGTACCTTCCGCTCTCATCAGTTAACGCAGCAAATGGAATTTGGTATAAAGCACGATCAGGAACAATAATGATTCCGAGGCCGTCAAGTAAGCTTGCCACAGGAGCGATGATAAGTTTGTAACAGATAAGAAGGTTCATTTTGGGTCCTTGGTTAGCTTTACTTTCCACTCCGATTCGCCAACCATCATGGCCACCTGCCTCGCTTGATTTGGATTCGCAAATCTCGTCTGGTAAAACACCAAAACTCCTGAAATCAAAAAACTCTTCCACTTGTTGACTTAATCCTTCGCGAGCAATTAGATCCTTTCCTTTTATCCGTAAAAATTGTTTGTATCCGCTTGCTTTAAGAATCCACAAATACACACTGTCACAATGATACGAGACGTACAGACAGGTGCAATTGCGTTCTTTGGCCACGATGCTTTCAAGACCAGCCCATGTGCGAGGATCAGCTGAGATCTGATTCTCCACAGAGTACTTAGCTGACATTAAATCTGCCAAAGCCCTGGCCCTTGAAAGCTCTAAAACATACAGAGCTTTAATAGGATTCCCGGTTGCACAAAACAGCATACTGAGATCTCTGTAGGAACGAATATTGCAGTCAGTGAAGGAAATCTTAAACTTATCGTTGTCGCAGAGAGAACCGCGAATTTCCTCACATCTTTCAATATCAGAAACGAAGTATGAGATAGCTTCCTGAATCTTTTCTTCTTTCATTTTAATGCACGCCATTATTCTGAGCGATTTGGACTGCATCGCAACATCCCCAGTCTTTAAACTTAATGCAAGCGCCTCCTTGATATATTCTTCCGCTCTATCATATTCAGACTGCGCCAAAAGGAAACGTCCAAGCGATAGGTAACCATTTGTTGCTCCTTGCCAGTCTCCAATTTCTTTGGTTATCGCAAGACCGTGTTGATAATATTCTTTTGCCTTGACAGAGTTACCTACGGCCAACTCAACGTCTCCTTGGTTCAAGTAAAACGTGGCCAAGCCTTCTCTGTTACCGATTTCTCTAAAGATGACAAGAGCTTTTTTATTATATTCATTAGCCTTGGTAAACTTTCCAAGACAGAAAAATTTAGCTCCCTCCTGAATGTAACAATGAGCTATTATGGATCTAGCACCTATTTTCCTGCTGATAGACAATGATCTTTCATCGTAGTGTAAACCCTGGTCATATTCGCCAACATAGCCATGCACATCTCCAAGGTTTGAGTATGAGGTAGCTTCTCCACTTCTGTCTCCAATTTCTTTCTGGATCGCAAGTGATTTCTCGATAAGTTCTCTAGCCTTCTCATATTTGCCAACTGATCGATACACAATTCCAAGGTTTCGGTAAGAGGAAGCTTCTCCATTTCTGTCTCCAATTTCTTTGCAGATCGAAAGCGACTTCTCGATATGTTCTCTAGCCTTCTTATATTCGTGAATTGATTCATACACAATTCCAAGGTTTCCGTAACAGATAGCTTCTCCATATCTGTATCCAATTTCTTTGTGGATCGAAAGTGACTTCTCGATATGTTCTCTAGCCTTCTCATATTCGCTAACGTCTAGATACAAAGTTCCAAGGTTTCCGTAACAGTCAGCTTCTCCTTTTTTGTGTCCAATTTCTTTCTTGATCGCAAGTGATTTCTCGATATGTTCTCTAGCCTTCTCATATTCGTCAACAGATATATACAAAGCTCCAAGGTCTCCGTAACAGGTAGCTTCTCCATTTCTGTCTCCAATTTCTTTACGGATCGCAAGTGATTTCTCGATATGTTCTCTAGCCTTCTCATATTCGTCAACAGATATATACAAAGCTCCAAGGTCTCCGTAACAGGTAGCTTCTCCATTTCTGTCTCCAATTTCTTTACGGATCGCAAGTGATTTCTCGATATGTTCTCTAGCCTTCTCATATTCGCTAACAGATTTATACACAGCTCCAAGGTTTCCGTAACAGCAAGCTTCTCCATATCTGTCTCCAATTTTTTTACGGATCGCAAGTGATTTCTCGAGATGTTCTCTAGCTTTCTCATATTCGCCAACTGATCGATACACAGTTCCAAGGTTTCCGTAACAAGCAGCTTCTCCATTTCTGTCTCCAATTTCTTTGTGGATCGCAAGTGATTTCTCCGTATGTTCTCTAGCCTTCTCATATTCGTCAACAGATTTATACACAGCTCCAAGATTTCCGTAACAAACAGCTTCTCCATTTCTGTCTCCAATTTCTTTCTGGATTGCAAGTGATTCCTCGATATGTTCTCTAGCCTTCTCATAATTGCCAACAGATATATACACAGCTCCAAGATTTCCGTAACAAACAGCTTCTCCATTTCTGTCTCCAAGTTCTTTACTGAGTAGGAGGGCTTTTTCATTTAGCTGTTTTGCTTGTTTGTATCTACTTTGATGGAAATACATTCCCCCAAGTGTTATGCTTAGGTTAATTTCCTCAAATCCTTCACCACTTTCACGGTAAATTAGGAGAAGTTTCTCTGCATATTTTATTGCGCTTGTATTATCGCATATGCGACTACAAGCGTTCAACATTAATAAGTATATCCTCTTGTAGAATGATTTGCTTAATTTCTCGTCTTTTATGCCTGCTCTATCTTTCAGAATAAGCAAGCACTCCTTGCATAACTCGATGGCTTTTACAAATCGACTAGAGTTGAGAAGGAAGACGGCGACAGTGAGGCCGATTGAGATGACTTGTATAACTTCGTCTACGTTGTTCATGTCAAACACTTCTGTGAGAATATAACAGAATAACAGTGGAAACAAATTTGGAACTAAGTTGTTTTGTCCTCAGTTTGTTATCTGCTGTTGTTATAATTGTAATATGTACATGTATTACTATTGTTTCCATTTTTCACACGACTGGCCTTGTGTAAAGAATGCATTATGCTATAGATACGAATTGACGCCAAAAATTTATGGAGCTTGCATGGGAAACTTATTTAGTGGTGAAATGTTTCTCTCCGTTCTTAATATATTCAAGGAGAAATTGGCCGCAAATAATGCAAAATCTCCAGCTGCAAAAGCGCCCATAAATTTATTTATCCTTTGTAATATATAGATTAAGCCAAGCCTAAAAGCGGAGCTTCACTTCTTAATAAATAAAATAATTCAACATGTGAGGCAAATCAGGGAACAATCAGATGTAGTTTCGGTCCGAAATTACAGGGCACCCGCATTTGGTTAGAATTTAATAGAAATGAGAAAAGTTACCATTTAGTCAAAAGCTGCAAAAGGGCTATTGGGCTGAATTTTATGCACTAAATCAATCAACGTGTGGGGAGATATTAGATAGTTAGGGTTTTTCTGTATTTTAATACACATTCCTCGTGTGTGTAGCCCCACACATGCCATACCAACTTGCATCAACTTTTTCTATAGGATTACTGATCAGCATAGCTTTAATTTGTGATGGTACGTGGCATATATCTAAAAGCTAGAGAATTGACCCGGCATAGGATTCAACAAGCGGGAAAAACTTTACTGCCCTGATGTCTGTCTAGGTTAACAGGAAAGGCATTGAAATCAGGCTTTTCTCGCTGGAGATGGAACTAACTTTTCCCGAAAAGCGATTTACAATTTAAAAACCCATATCCGATTGTAAAAAGTGAAAATATGAAACATTTTGGTCTCCAAGGGTGTTATTTGGGGCCAAAAAAAGGTCGCCGGCGACGGGAATGGAAAATTTGAACAGAACATGTTGTTTCTTGTCAACTTAAAACCGGAATTCTCAAGTGAACTATTAGAAGAGACCAAAGCAACTTTAACATTGTCTATATTTTAGTTGACTGGGACGAAAATGAGTGTTACTGTGTTCAGTCAGTGAACAGTCAGTGCTCCTGGTTCAGTAGGACAGCTAGGTTTTGACAGCCGCTCGTACTGCTTGCGAAGCCGCCTTATGCAACTGGGTATCAGTTGAAATGTTTAGATTTTTAATCCAATCAAAATAAAAACTCGTCCCAGTCCTCCCACGTTTCTGTCGCATGTAGTCCAAGCCTGCACTCAGCGGATTCTCCCACTCGAGAGAGCTCGAGGAGAGGCACTGGGAATGAGACATTAGTAGTAGCCATTTGGTTTTAGCTCTCAAGAGATTTTTCCTCTGAATTGGGTATCGGAAAAATTCGAGCTTAGTTTGAAACATGTCAGATCACAAGCAAGGGTAGGCGTTCTATACTTAGAACGAAGTGACTATTATTTGGTGGAACGACATCACCTAAGCGAATATCCAGGTACTTTCTTGAAAAGATTAAAAGGTGAGCAATCTGATTGTGGTTTTTCTAATTTTTCATTGTTGATAGCGGTAAGCTTGAGGGTTGATTACAGTTTTAAAGTGTAAGTAAACTTATTTTACACTAATTTTTTTATTCGGTCAGCAGACTGCAGACCAAAAGGTAAAAATCAGTCTGCATAATGTAGACTGAGGGTAAAATGCAGACTGCAGAGCATAGACTTTTTACCTGAATGATGTTACTATTTCCACCTTTGAAATCTAACCATAAACAGGTTAACTGGAGCATTATTTAGGCTAACCTGAGTGACATCCAGGCTTACTGGAGTAATGTTGAGTCTAACCAGAGCACGATTCAGGCTAACCGGAGTGCAGTCTCACTGCATTTAGCCTGAATAATGATGAAATACCACCAGTTTTGTTAATATAAGAATAATGATAATAATAACAATAACAATAATAATAATAACAATCGAACCCGGGACACATTGGGAGGCGAGCACTCTCACCGCTGCGCCATCCCTGCTCCCCGAATCAAAACTCTAGCTAGCATTTGGCGATTCACTTCCATCAATCATACATTCCTTATATGCTGTTATAGGATTGCCAGTTTTGTTTTCGAAAATGATGCAGCCACTGTGTATCCTGTTTGTTTAACATGGTTGCTTGTTATTCCTGTTTATGTACCAGTCAGATCGAAGCTTAAACATTCCCCCCCCCCCCCCGGGCAACCCCCCGGGCATTTGAATTTTTGGAAAATTTTTGTTCAAATTCCCCACTCCTGAGGCCGAAAAGCTGTTCAAATGTCCCCAACCACCGCGAAACTTTTCAGCAGCTTCTATTATGCTCCGGAAGCTGTGTATATAAACAAGGTTTAGTAGACAACACTCTTACATGCCAAAGATAATATAAATGGTTCTTGAATACCTTCAAATACAGAGCAAAGCTTGTGCAAGCCTTTGCTTATCAGCCAGTCTGCCACGAATCGGGTATCTTTCGCTTTGAATGCATCAAGGCTTGTCTCCGCCATGATTTATCACGCCACCACGCCACGTCGAATCAGCGTGACTCGTAACATGAAATCGAAGCTAGCGATCAAATTCGCCACCCCCTATGAGTAGTGATCAAATGCCCTGCCCCCGGGAAGACTAAGTTTATTAAATTTCCCCCTCCCGGGCAGGAAAAGACATCAAATGCCCGAGGTATGCCCGGGGGGATGTTTAAGCTTCGATTTGACTGGTACATTACTTCTTTTTTCACCAACCGTCCATTTGTCTTGCTTATCACGTCTGTGATGGCTAATCAACCATGGAGGTACAGTATTTCTGTACATGTAGATTCTTGAAATTTTCTTTGTAAATGTCTTCCCCACATGCAGAAATCTAATGCCATAATGTTCACACTAGACTCCTGCATGAGCAAAACACCACTTGCCAAACTAAACTTAGAGAACAACAAGCAACCATGTTGAACAAAGAGGCTACACAGTGGCCACCATATGTTGAAAACAAAAGGGGCATCAATATGTGTATAACACCATATAAGGAATAGATGATAGACAGAATAGAAATGCCAAATGCTCGGGAGAGTTTTGATGTGTGGCTCGCATATCAATGAAATTGGTAGTACATGTAAGATCAGTGTCTGATACTGTTATAATTGTAACACATATGTGCTTTTGAACTCTGTATTCTGCAGTCTGCATTTTTATCTCAGTCTACATTTTACTCCGGTCTGCGCAGCCCACAGTCTGTGTTTTAGGCTGATGATTTTCAGGTTGATTTCCAGCAAAGTGAAAGTGAAGTCTGAACATCTTTTTACATTACTACGTGTAAATTACATAGGCCTTCAAAGAGTATTCGACTGTACAGTCATTACCATGGCCCTTTCATGAGATAGCCACAGAATGATTAAAATAAAACAGCTTAAGTGTTTGATCTTTGTAAGCAGTACCATTATTCAGAGTAAATGATGCACTGCATAAATTACTATCTTTAGAACATAAAGGAAAAAGATTCTACTCCCATAATGTATTGAAGTGTTTGGTGTTAAAGTTAAATGTTAGCTTAATTTTTAAATTTCAATGTCAGTTTTCTTTGGTTTTCTGGTCCCCTCCATGGCAGATTGAATAAAGGACTAAGGGTTCGTTTCTTTAAGAAAATCCAAGACTGGATTCTTAAATCTAAAAGAATCCGAGAAACGGGTTTTGTGTTTCTTTTCTGAACAGATCAATCCAAGATTTCTCGGATTACGGTGCATCAAAGGAACCGAAGAATCCACTCTGGAAGTGGATTCTTCGGTTCTTCTGACGCACTATGATCGGAGAAATCTTTGATTAATCTGTTTAGTAAAGAAACGCAAAATC
The DNA here is from genome assembly GCA_019787425.1 of Platygyra sinensis. Lineage (NCBI taxonomy): Eukaryota > Metazoa > Cnidaria > Anthozoa > Scleractinia > Merulinidae > Platygyra > Platygyra sinensis. The sequence goes on from JAHPZR010001317.1 coordinate 19,922, forward strand.
CATTTTCTGATTCTTTCGGATTTAAGAATCCAATCCTGGATTTTCTTAAAGAAGCGCACCCTAAATCTTCCCAGATGTGGCAGAAATAATTTTGAATGAATGTGATAAAGAAGATTCATCAGTTATTTAATCATTACAAGTCCACAGTGAACTAAACTAAATTTGGCAAAAGGAGCTATTTATGGTATTGTTTTGTAAGCTGTCCCCTCCATGGCTTGCAAAATATTGTGGAATTATCCTAGGGGTAATCAAATTTCTGTAGGTCCCAGGATAGAATCTAGATGTACATGTAGTTTATAACAAATTAGGTGGCTATTGTGTTATTTTTGTGACAGTAATTTTATAGTTCTTACCTGATAATATTATTTTGAAATTAATTTGTCTTTTTATACTTTTATTTTGTTTGCAGAATGCTAATAAAAATGGTTACAATTTATTGGTTCTGTTTGAAGGTTCTATTTGGTTCTACATGCAGGTTGTGCTTCAACTACAGCTGTAGATAGTACAAAGGTAACTGGAGTCAGTGGGAATACCATTTCAGATTTGTACTATCCTTGTCAGCAAAACCCTATACTAAGTATGTGTTGCTTGAATAAAACAATAACAACCCTCAGTCAGTCTGTATTCATTGCATTCTTTGTTAAATTTACTTTCTAGAATCTACTTCACTTTTGGACAATTTGTACTTTGGCCAGTGCACAATAATGTTTAGTCCCTTAAAGGCCAATCACTCTTATGAAATTGTACAATTGAAGTGCATGGTAGCTATTAGTTTTGGGAGAGCCTTACAGTCAAACTCACGAAACTGTGAATGCCTAAAATATGTCTGGAATGTTTATTGCGTTGCATGTGTAACCAATCATGGGCAAGATCTTCAACCACAGAAAACAAAGAAACATGTAGAGTTTTCATCAGTCATGGAACAAATTTGTTCAATTTCAAAAGGACTCAAAATAGATCCTCTATTTCAGTTGTACAATAAATTAGATAATTGGTGATAAAGGCTTTTTAAACACTAGCTAATAATGTCTGAGATATTTTTATCATAAGAAAACTTTTTCCCCATAACCAGTGTGCTGGGCTGATGCAACGAGTGGCTGTTGAATCACTCAAGCATGAACAATCAAAATCAGTACTCTTATTTTGTTTCATTATTTTTATAACAACAAAAAGCGACAAGTGGTATTGATGAAAATTGAAATTTTCCATGATTGTATGTTGTAATATGTGAATCAAGTGCAAATTTATTGGGGAAGGAACAGCAGAAAATTGAGGTCTTTAATGTTTGCCACAGCTAATTGCAAAATTAGCAAACATTTGCATTTATTGTTGTCAATCTTAATCCCAGCTGCTTAAATCACTGAACCACTCTGCCCAAACGATTATAATTATTTGCTAAAACAGAGTTCGAGAAACGCCGGTCAACGACCCATTTGGCAAATCGCTCATATTTTGCCCAAAGATACCCTTAGGTGACCTAATTCTAAAAATCATATTTAAAGATTCCAGCGAATTTTTATTTTTTAGAAATTCGCGAAAATTTGAAAGCGCGGTCGAAGTGCGGTTTTTCGTGTAATAAAATGACCGACATAAGGTGCGAGGACGAAGCGCTGCTAAGGTCTTAAAATAAATTCAATTGACTTCAAACTTCACACAAATGTGGAACAACCATTCTAATTTATTTTTCGTTTTAAACTAATCTCAGATATGTTTATCTAGTGGTTTTCCGAACCATTTTAAAAACACCTCTCAAGCGTGTTAAAAATGGCGGCACAATGTAGGTCATGTTTAACAGCATAAAAGTGCATCTGGTACCTCACTTTTCGATTATTTTACTTTACAGCCTTAAAATATCATTATTAAACATATACCATGCCAATTTTCATGCTCGAACTCGCAGTATTTCCCTTTGAGAAAAACGAAAATCTATGTCAATGTGTTGGGCGCAAGTGACACAATGTTTATACACGAACAAGAGACAAATCAATTTCAATGGCGAAAATAAAAGGCTGTCATTAATTAAAAATCCCGTCAATTCACTGCTATCATAGAAACATACTTTCCACTACATAAAAACTGTTTTTAGACGTTTTAGAAACGCTTTAACTTTGTTTAATTTCGTGTTTGCCGTCATGTCTAGTTTGTCATCGCGTGTGTTCCCGTAAACAACACCGTGAATGGTTATCACTACAAACGCAAGAGATTTAATTTCCTGGAAACTTAATGTTTTCTATTTACCACAACGCTTTGAGTTCATTAAGACACAATAATGGGTCAACTTGGAATGCTGTCAAGTTAGCATTAAGGACGTTAAAAGCTAAGACTTAAAATTAATCGAGTTGAAATGTCTTGAAGCAAATTAGAATGGTGCCCTTACTGATTCTAATTTGGCAAACAGCCGATCTCGGTTCAAGCTCAAGAATTCGAGAGGTTAATCCGGCAATGAATTACCGGTAAAACAACAAAATCAAACCGAGGTCATCAAAAGCGTAAGTTAAAAGTTTGAAATAAATTGCGCCTATGTAAATTGGAAACAAGTGAAAACTGTGAAACGGTCAGACCCAAACAAATAAACAAAATGTTTTAAAATGTGACTAATTTCATCCGAAAATGTTACAGGAAACATACCTAAAAGCCGTTGATTCCCCTCAATACCACTCCACATTGTATTAAAGAGCCTAAGCTTTCTGCTGTAAGAAACGGGATACATGAGTCTGTTTTAAAATATCGGTAACCGTCCTGCGTCGCTGATATTCGAGACTCGGTAAAAGTGTAACACAACCGTATGACCAGCCCAGTCACGCTTTCACTACTCTTGCGCAAATGATCAACATTTCACAATTTACATAAACCGATTAAAAGTTTAAAGCAGTGACAGTAGATTGAAATGCGATTTTTAAAGTTGCACTAGCCAGGAACAATTATTTCTTGTTCTTGAATGGCTTTTAGCTGTAGCTACAGGGGGGAGGGCATACTCCCGGAAATTTCAGATATCGGTGTGCCGTGTAGGACTACGTGGTCTCTCGTAACGCCAACATTGAAACAGCAGATGCCTCCCGAAGTATCACTAAGCTAAATAATTTTCAGTTCAGCTCGGTTCCGCTGAGTCAATTACCTGTTGGTGCGCGTATTGCGTTGATCATGCAACCTCGTTCCCGGGGTTTACCCTTTTTCCTCCCCATTTTCAAATGGCAAATTGTTGACCGTGGATAAGTGGAAAAACAGTTAAACCGGAAAAGCGTTTTGAACATATTTAGCGTTTACCAACAGGCAATTGAACTGGTTATAATGCTAATCGTATCTGATAGAATCTCAAGTTTTCTTTCCATACACACGGGGTTTACAGTGCATACTACTAGATGGGCGTGGCCGGGACAGTCAACTTGCTAGTGAACCACCTGTGGAGGGATTGTAGATCGTGCCTACGCTTTACCCTACTAGGCCTCTGTGTTATTCTTATGAACTGACGATGTTGTTACAATGATATTATTTAGCTTTATGCTAATGATCAAAGGTTTCTTTTAAATTTGAAATAGGCCCTTTGCAGGATCCGGTCACATGGTACGGAATAAATTACGCTGGGACGCAAATGGAGCAGTGGGACTTTCAAAACAAAGGAAAGTCAGGCTGGACTGGTAAGAGTTCTTTTGTTTGGGAAGTCCCACTGCGTCATTTGCGTCCCAGCGTAATTTATTCCGTACCATGTGACTGGATCCTGCAAAGGGCCTTTTAGTCAGACATCTCTTTCTTTGGTTCTGCTGTAAGCATCGTTCTCTGAAGGACACTTCAGGTCATTTTCTAAAAAAATTACAAACACTGCGACCACAACATAGGTGCCATTATCAACGTTTGTGACCATGGAAGCGTCTGCTGATGTTTCCATGGATAGTGGCTATGCAGCAGGAGTGTATAATTGTCCTCAAAGCGGCTGCATTCGTGTCTTTCAGAAGCTGTCTACTTTAGAGAGGCACTTGTCTCTAGAGACTTGAAAGCGGTTTCCTAACGGTAAGTGCGCTCGTCCCTGGAGCGCAATCGAGTGGTCTGGGCTTGAGTCCTAGCCACGGGACACTGTATTGTGTTCAAAGTGACTCTCTCCTTCCCAGAAGTCTAAATGGGTACCGGCGAATTGTTGGGAGAAACCTAACAAATTGGAGGGAAGTGACAAGCGTCCCGTCCAGAGGGGGTAGAAATACTCCTAGCAGTTTCATGCTATAGAAACCGGGATAAGCTCTGGGCACTATGAGCCGGTCGACTCCAAGGCCTCACTATTTTCTTTTTGGGGGGAGGGGGGATCGTAATATTTTTGTAGAGAAGGAGAGAGAGGAGGAGGAGGAAGATGCTTTGGAGGAAAAAACCGTAATGGCCGAATTCGCTGCAGCGATCATTCTACCTTATCAACTTAAAGATAGATGCTCTAATGTACTTGGTTTCTGACACTGCCCGCAGATGCAGCGCCGCCTCGCCTTCAGAAACTCATCACTCTGTAACATGTGAAAACATGTAATAGATCTCGCGAACGGCGAACTTTTTTGAAAAATAGTTGTCCATAAAGAAGTAGCTGACTTATTTATGATCCACTTATACTACATTTTATTTAAAAAAAAAAATAATAACAGAATGAACTAATCCTCTTCCACGCATCCCTTACCCACCCCTCAAAGACAAAAAAAATGGCGGTGGGGTTGCGTGAAATTTTTCTCGGTGCTCCAATGTCAACTTTACAAAAACACTTTTCATGAAATATGTATCTAGGAATTACTCCCAGAAATTGCTCAGGAATTGCTCCCTTATATTGTGGTTTACTAGTAAGGTATATGGACGGCATTTGGGTATGTCTCTTGTTATTCTAAGGCCAGTAGTTATAGTGCGTAATGAATCATTATGAATATTGTGAATTTGTTTGCGGTCGAACAATTTTGCCATATCATGTTTTCCATACACAATTATTTATCTAGGGGGTTGTTGTAGGAAAGGCTTATCTACAGTCTGACACCACTCTTTTGAGCATCAGCTAGAGTTAAGGTAGAAGTATATTGTCATTAATAAGAAATAAAAAAAAACTTTTTGTTGTCACTGACTAAAAAACTTTGTGTGGACGTTTCGGTTAAAATACTATAACCTTCTTCAGCAATAAAATGGCATACGAATGCAAATGACTGCTTTAAAAGAACCGCAGAAACGTCACTTGGGATTGCCAAGGGCCTTGTTAATGTCAGGAATGTAAATGTGTTCATTAATGGCATTAGGTTCGTGAATTGAATGCCACGCTTCTAAAAACAATCTCTTTGACCAGTGGGAAAAGCGGTCAATGATCTTCACGTCGTAGAGGTCAAAATCATGATTGTGTTTTATACAATGTCGGGCTAATAAAGAATTTCTATCTCCCGTAAAAATCGCTCTCTTGTGTTCTCTGGTCCTGGATCTTAAGGCCCTTGATGTATGACCGATATAAACTTTGTCACAATCTTTACAATTGATTTTATAGATCACTCCTGTCGATAAGTCTTTATTAAATTTGTCTTTAGGTCTTTTCAAAATGGAGCCAACGGTCATTACGGGTTTGTGGGCAACCTTGATATTGAATTGATTTAAGTTCTTGCAATTTTTTTTTTCCGAAATTCCTTGAAGGTATGGCCAACGTGACAAAACCTCTGTTGGTTTGAGACTGGTTTGTAGAAACAGTGGTACTTTGGCAGCTTCTAATAAATTGGTCGGTGTAACCATTGATCTTCAGGGCGTCGACCACGTGTTGTACTTCGGATAATCTGTCTGCAGAAGGGATGTTCTTTGCTCTGTCATGCCTGACTACAACTATAGTATTTTTATATTGTCATTGTACATCGTCAAGCAGTCCACCATAGCCACATACCGACTAACACGACGAACCGTATAAAATAGGCATAAGACGATGAACAGTTCACACGACCTCTTGTTTGCAATTAACTTCAGGTAGTTCAAATTTCTTTTGTGAACTGCTTTAGACTTACACGGTCTTTCGTTTATTCCTTAATTGTAGTAGATAAAATGCAGGGTGTTAAGCAGGCTGAGATAAAGGGAATTTGCGTTTGAAATGTTTGGCGCTAACTTGTCGATTGATTTGCATAAGCATTCGCGAATTTCAGTTGATGATACTGCCTCAGTAGAGGAATTTGGAGCTTGAAATTTGACTTTCAGTTGATCATAGTGGTAAATACAGTCAAAAGGATCTTTCCCAAGGCCTAATTTTTATAATCAAACTGATTAATTTAGATTGTTAACTCATTTCGCGAATATATCATGTGTCATTTGAGCTGAGTATGTTACAAAGATTTTCGAATTTCTCAGAGGGAAATAATGGGAGTTCGAGCATGAAACTTGGCATGTTATATGTTTAATAATGATATTTTAAGGCTGTAAAGTAAAATAATCGAAAAGCGAGGTACCAGATGTACTTTTATGCTGTTAAACATGACCTATATTTTGCCGCCATTTTTAACACGCTTGAGAGGTATTTTTAAAACGGTTCGAAAAACCACTAGATAAACATATCTGAGATTAGTTTAAAACGAAAAATAAATTGGAATGGTTGTTCCACATTTGTGTGAAGTTTGAAGTCAATTGAATTTATTTTAAGACCTTAGCAGCGCTTCGTCCTCGCACCTTATGTCGGTCATTTTATTACACGAAAAACTGCACTTCGACCGCGCTTTCAAATTTTCGCGAATTTCTAAAAAATAAAAATTCGCTGGAATCTTTAAATATGATTTTGAGAATTAGGTCTACTAAAAGTATCTTTGGGCAAAATATGACCGATTTGCCAAATGGCTCATTGACCGGCGTTTCTCGATCCTAACAGTCAGCCACTCTTAATATTTATTCATCCCTATTTATAGCAGTCTCAAATTAATTGTCGCATCACATGAGTAACTGCAGTATGAGTCGGCGTGATTCTTGTGATCTAAAATCTCACAAACTAAATACTGGATGTGGTTCTCAATACAAAATGATACAAATTTAACAATTATTTAGACTTTCAGTGATATGTTAAGACAGAGGGTGCATCTTGGAACAAAGCAAAAACCAAAAGTATACAATCATGCATCTATAGTTCTGTGACCGATGCAATACATCCATTTTCTGTGGTTTCTGTGGTCCAATTAAGATCTCACTTGTGATTGGTTAGATACACAGTAAACCTTCCAGACATATTTAAAGTGTTCACGGTTTTATGGGTTTGACTGCAATTTAGAATTTCTTTGCAAAAAATTGTGTTTCCTGTGTTTCAAGGATACATTAGTGGAAAATTTTGCTTGAACCCCTAAGAAGCAAGCTTCTCTTTTTCAAGGTGTGCATCTATTCATCACATTCACCTTAGACTTGGTCTTTCTTGTCTAAGAGAATATTTGTTTAAAATTAACCATTGTGCATCGCTTTTTTGCTAGTGCTGTCTGACTCTGATTCAGTGAAACATTTCTTTTTCTTTTGCCCCAGGTATGCTGCTTAAAGTATTGTCCTCCTTACCTCTGCTGCTAGTATTCTCGTTGAGACGTGGTCATTAAGCAGCAATGCTAGGAATGTTAATTCTCCATTGTACTGAGTTCTGTAAATTTGTGCAAAATATTGTGACCAATGTCTGAGGCTTGTGAAATTGCACAGCCTGTAGACCTAAAACTTTGAAAAGTGTCTTCTTTATTTATCAAATTTATTTGTTATTGCGTGACAGTGCAAACCAGGAATACCAGCTCTAGACCTCTGTGTCTACTTTTTTTCGGTTTAATTAATTATAAAAAGATCTTCCTTTCTCTGCCGAGGCAATGTAATCCATTATTGCAATAGGCCTGTTAGGAAAATTATTTCAAATATTATCCTTGCAACCTTTCCATGAAATATATTATGATGACACTTCAGTGTGGACTGAAGAAAAGATTTACACTTTTGCAGTATCTAAAAACTGTTTGAATTCCATCTAATGGCTTTTCTTTTTCTTCCCAGTTTGTGCTGAATGCGCTGGTCCAAATATAGACATCCTGATCTTCCCTTTAGGTCTTAAAACTGTTTACGTTCCAGTTAGTAGCTTTTCTTTCATCGTCCTTAGTCTATATTAAATGTGCTGGCTATTTATACACAAATGGTGTTGTCAAGTGGCAAACATGCATGTTTACATCTTGGTAAACATGCATATCGAGGGCTGTCATTAAGGGCCGAAACCTGTAGCACCTGTTACAGCTGAGAATGATTGATTTTCCCTTGATGCTACAGGTGAAATTGCTTGTTGTCAAAAGAATTCACCCATAAAGTAAACAAATATCACTGACTATGTATGACTTACCATTAATGTAAATTTTAAAGATAAAGAGCCACCTTTCAGTGGAAATAGAGTGTACTGTAATAAAGTCATCATTATGATTATGATGATGATGATGTTGATGATGATGATTATAATTATAATTATACATTGGCTAGCAGTGTGGAGAATAGGGCTACAGGTGACTAATAACTTAGTGGCAGCCCTGCCATATTCCCAAGCTTCCTCTTTTTAAAGAACAGTCAGTGGATCTGATCTTGATCTTGCCCTTAGCTCATGAAAGGTATGCAGTCTTGAGTGATATAATTAATAAGTAGTCTAGATGTAGACTGAGGATATAGTTTAGAATCACTTTGTTGTTAAATATAGCATCTTAAGCATTACCATATGCCTCTTGAGGTGTCTTAACCCTTTCACTCCCAAGGGGTCTCCCTTTTGACGAGTAAAATCGTCTGGCGTTATACAGAGTAAAATATATTAAGTCACTCTTGAGAGTGAAAGGGTTAACCCTTTACCCCTAAGAGTGCCAATTAAATGGCACACAATGACATTGTTAACTTTGTGAATATTTGATGGATTTCTAGCGATGTAGCCAATTTGACATGTAGATAACAACATCTTATTTCGCAATAATTTTTTCCCAAAAGTGATTTCTGTGCTATCACTATTTTGTTTTGTAATCCTATTTAAACTATGTTCTTTAATCTTTCACTGAAATTGACTATGGCAAATTGCAGATACCAGTACATTGTTTAAGCACTTTGGGACTGAAACCTTATTAACAAATAAAGTGGCGAGAAGATGCATTGACCTGTAGCTCTACAGATGATTTGCATGCTCCCATTAGGGGGCACTTCATTTCAAAACTCTTGGTCTCTTGTTTGATAACCAGCTCTAAAAGCATCAATCTGATATAGGGGTTTAGGGACAAAAGAAACTTTTAAAAAAATTCAATTTTGACCTGAAAGCCTTGGAGCCATGTTAGAATGTTATTGTTTTCAAGCAGAGCTCTGTTGGCTGTCACAAATCAGAGCCCCATAACTATAGAAACAACCACATGCATGCATAGAAATAGAAAACTTTACAACTCCTTTTTCATGGCCAACATGGTTAGTGGTGTGGATCGACACCAACTCAGTGGAACATGGCTGCCATACTCCATCTAAACCCAAGTCATGCGGCCATGGTTTAATCATACATATATGATATTGAAAATCCATGTTGTGGTCAGTTGACAGCTGTCAAAACAAGGTATCTGCTGACCAGTATCATGTGACCATATCACTAGCCCAGGTTTTGAGCTTATCAAGGGCACATGTTTTTTTTTTTAAAGGTTGACTCCTGACCAACTACTGGTTTTTGCTTGGATTATTGGCTAAAGTTAAGTTAATTTGCTAATCAGCACTGGGTTGTTCAGAGGGTTTAATTTCATTGCTTTTATGCTACGTAGTTTGAGATTGTTGAAACTCAAAACAGAAGTCCAAACAATATAAACAGAAAACCTCAATGCAATGTTACAAAACTCAAATAAATATTCTCACTTATCCTGGATTAGCTTAAACTGGATTTGAACAACCCAGCCCAGGATCTCCACTTCAAGGCTTGGCTAAATCTATATATTACAATGTTTACAATTGACTCATTGGTGGTGTGAATCTGTACATATATTTTATAACATAATCGTGCATTGCTATTTGCTGTTATGTTGTGCATCCATCAATAGTTTAGTTTCTTTTTATAAAATTTTTTTTTTTAATACTACTCCTTAAAACTACTGGAATTCTACATAGCCTTAGGACACTTCCCAAAAGTGACTAAGATACAGTTAAAGGTATGACAGAAGTACAGTATTAAAAACAGCATGTGGGAATGAAATGAGATCCATTCTCTGCCGCAAAATTGGAACATTAACAATGACTAAATCAATAAGTCTGGCATAAATGTTAAAAACAACATTTTATTGATGAATACTTACAAGTAAGCTTTCAATAATAATTCTATGATTCGATTTCAATGAGTGATGTGCTTTTTTTTCCACTAAGACTGTGGACTACAGGAACTGTCAATTTACTGTGTGACTCCATTAGTTATAAAATTATGTCAAAAATGATAAGTAATCTCTAAGTACGTTTTACTATGTACACTCTCAAGTTTTTATGCAGAGGAACATTTGGTCAGCCAAAGTTACATATGCTTAATAACATTGAAAACATTACAGCTAAATGGATAAGAAATATATCCTAAATGCACCAGAGCTGAACTCGTAACCCACCCACAAAAATTGAGAAATGAGGACCATGTTTCCCTGACCAAATACAGTGGCACTGATGAAATCAAATAGCAAATCAAACTCAGTGTAGAGCTTTCTTTGCATGTTAGATCACTGATTGATACAGAAAAAATAGTTCATGTTGCAAGAGGGGATATGGAGGTGCTATTAGTAATTTATCAGGTTTCAGAAGAGCCTAGGGGTTTAGTATTTTGGTGAATTACGCATTCCATACTTGCTTCATCAGCAAGTATAGTGCAGTACTAATCATCCACTTGTTTTTTCAACCACAACAAAACGGAGGAAAACTAAATATGCATATCCCTACGCCTGAATTAAACCAAGGATTGCAGAAATGTTGCTGAAAATTCAGTAAAGATTGACTATTATTCCAGTTAAAGCCAAGAAATGCATTTAGAAGCCGGAAAACGTCCAAAATTTCAAAGACTTGCGGCGTTTAAGTTTTAATAATTATTGGTGCTAAAGCATTGAACATTATTTTACTGACGGCTTTGCAGTCATTTTTTTCTGCCGTAGTTTTACCAGTTTTTACCGATAGCCTTAAAAGAAATTCAGCTAGGCTTTTCACCAAACCCAATAAATTGAGTAAACAAAACGAAGAAGTCTTAATAATTTGTAGACGCAGTATGGATGACAACATATTAAGCTGACGAGCGTCAAGAGCTGTCAAACAGCAAATTAAACTATGATTTTTCTTCTTCAAAACTGTAAACAGAAGAAGAAATTATAGCAGTCTACGAAGTGGCTGTCCCTAATAAAACAAAGAAAACTTCAAAACGTAATAACAACTGTAATCTCTCGAGAGGTTATTGCTAAAGAGCGAGAAATGACAGAAAACTACTTAAGCTTTGTTTACAATACTGAATTATGCATATTCATATATTTCAACAACAACTCTAGTCTTTGAAATTTATCACATTTCTCACAGCATGGTTCCAAATCAGAAAATCAAGGACACTTGAAACCTTCTACTGAAGATATAGCATTTGATTATAAACTTATATCGCTGAAGCAACTGGATATATTTTTTTTATGGAAAACGCAAACGTTTCTATGTAATAAAGTCGCTTACCACAATTTGGCAGTTCACTTCAGTGTGACTCCTATCGCCAAAACTTCCAGCAAAAGTTGCGAAGACTGAACTGAACAAATCTTTTCGATAGACCAACGAATTAACGACTTTTTCCCGCCGTGTTCACCTTCCTGTAATTCCTCTGTACACGAAAACACGTCTGATTTCTCTTGTTGGTCACCTGATGAAATCCAGCGACTCTCCTTGCACAGCTGCACATCATATCTCGACGGCCGAAGTTCTGAAGTCTTCTGAGTCAATTTTTTTAAGCGTTTCAGTTCTTTTCTAAAGCTCTCACTCGCCTGTGTCACAGCATTGTTAGTATTCTTTCATCTCCTTTCTCTAGCCCTTACTCGATTCAATTCACGACATTGTTCAGTGTTCAGTACTATCTCCCTCCTTTCTTACCCTGGGCCGCGGACGCTCTTTCGCGATCTTCGCCACTTTTTCGGCTGTTAATTCTTGCTCTGTGGCGTTCTCTTTTATGTTGTCCTTAAGATAAACTCTATCTTAAACGTTAGATCAACATCCCCGAACGTTTGTCGACATAACAAATACGAATAAGTCTTTTTTTCCTGACAAATCCCACCGAGAAAAGATTGCATTCCTTAGATCCCCCGTGAGCCTTACCACGAGACACCCCTCCTCCACCCCCAGAGTCTGTACGGACGGCATTTGTTCGCTAGCTCGCTCGCTCGTACGCTGACGTCATAACCAAATTTTCTCGGCTTCATGAGTCACCAATTTTTTTTAAGTATAGGGCTTCGCTGCACGCTTGCTTCGCGCGCTGAAGCTCCGCTAATATTTCGAGTTTAGGAAAGTATTTTACACATCTGACATAAAATTTCTTGAGATAGTTATATCGTGTGTTACGCCCTCTCAATATTCGAAATTGATATTTTCCTAGTTTGATCATGGTCAGAAACTGAATTC
>JAHPZR010001317.1:35000-48116 GCA_019787425.1 Platygyra sinensis
CGGCCATGTTTTCAACTCGGTTTTCATTGGGTTTCTAAACTCATTCACCTGACCAGAATATGATGCTCTGGTAGGATAAGAGCTGCATGAATAATTAATGAGTTTGAGAAATGCACAGCAAACATGTCAAAAGAGGGAATCTGATAGACCAGATCTTAAGTTTACTGTTCTTACCGTTACTTAAGGAGTCAAAATCAGAATGAAATTCAACAGTCTGGATCACCAAAGGGAATCTTCCTAGGAGAGAATAATGAATCGTTTCTCAATGAAAAATAACAAGATTAAAACAGAGAATAACTAGTTGGAGCCAGTATACGAGGAATGAATTCTTTACTTAGCTTTATACTACTTTTGCCGGTAATTTTAGCACAACTTTTTATTGTATTTTATTGTTTTGGTCAGAGAACCTTGTCTAGCATATAACGTTTGATCAACAAACGACCTTATATTCCTTAATTACAGCCTTATATTTAAAATTGCTACTGGCCAGAGAACTTTAAATAGAATTGCTAATGTCTGGACTCTTAACAAACCACGTTTAAACTCTGCAAATTTGTGACCATTTTTAAGAAGATCTTAAAATACAAGGGTTCAAAAATTATTGGAATCTTAACTACTCCCTTTTACTAAACTTTTGAAATAATTTTATTTTTAGATATAAATCCTCAATGTTATCTTAATTGTAAAAGGTTTCTTCTCAGTTTTTAAAGCTTATTGTTCACATCAAAAGCCACACTGGGGAGGCTCATTAAAATGTTTACTATGTTAAAATAAAGGTAGATTAATAGATGAGGATACCTACCAAAAACGAGGTCTGTTGGAATATTGTTACAGGCACCTGAATCACCATTATATTTCCCTTTCACAGTGTGAAGAAAAAAATAACAGCAAAGAACCTGTAAAAGCTTGTCAAACAACAAACGGGAATTCGTCTGCAAGATAACAGAAGAATCATCACAGTCTTGTTCATAATTTCTATTTCATGGTTTAACTGACACCAAGATACTGAAATATAAAATAAATAGCTTTCTGATGAGAACGAAGTCCAAATCACTTTGACTGTTGCGATCAGTAGGCATTGATTATTTGACTTAAACATATTCGATCTGTAGGTTTTTGTTGAGTGATTGAATCTTCGGTGGCATCAGTCCACCTTCATCATAGTGAAAAATGGATGTTCGTTATAACGTAGCTCGTGTTTTAAGCTAAGAAATTATGTAAGTCCAAATCCCTCATTCTTAATTTGTAACTTTAGAGAGTCAAAGATACGTTTTCCGTTCAGCACCCACCCATCTTAATTATCACAATCATTTTACTGCGGTTTTTACTTTCCTCTTCCAGTAAATATGTTTTGCTCCAGCCTTATGTCATGTAGCGCAAGTTTTACCACGCTTAACGTCTCAATGGCTATAAGCCAGTGAATGGTACTGTTTAGATTTTTCAGTGGTCGACGGAATTTGTAAATATGTCACTAATCTCTGTGTTCATGTAATTGTATATTTCGTTAGTTGTTTAGTTAAAAACTTCGTAAAGATAACCTTACTGTACTTACCGTTTGATGGAAAATTTAAATGAGAATGAAATTCAAGTTTCTAGCCTCTAGCAGCTAAACAGCGTCTCCTTCAAAATAACAATGACGCGCGAGCTATCGGCAGACTTTCGAACCGTGGGATACGCTTTCAGTTTCGTCATTGCTACACAATAGGCCCGTTTCATTTTACTTCCTCGTGTTTTAGTCTTCATTTGCGAGTTAAGTTACAAATACACAGTTTAGGTACATGTTTGATTTCTGAACACACAAGCATGACTCAATGTGTAAAATTTAATTACCAACTACCTTTAGTCTGATTTTCGACTGCTAAGTAAATGTGCGGTGAGATACCGAGTGAGACGACACGGAAATTGTACTCATAATCAGCATTAACGAAGTCTTTGGTTTAGATAAACCTAGTTAGCCGGTTCGAGGCTCTCGGTCAGTGAGGACCATCGAAAAAGCGAGCGGGCGACAAGCGGGATCCGGGAGAGAAAAGGAGAGGGCTTGACGTCTCCTTTTTCCCTACCAGATCCCCCTCGTCGCCCGCCCGCTTTTTCAAATCGTTCCGTACTGACAGAGAACCTGGAACAGGCTACACGTAGTCGGTTAAAAATCTCTTCCTAAAGGAAAGTTCTGCTGACTGGGTAACCTACACCCAACCCTTAAAGTGGTTTTTCTAGAGGGATTAATTGCTGGCTGAGTTTGATTTTTTTCCTGAGCTGTTGACAGGGAACCTGAGCTTTCTGAACCAGGTTTCCCTACCCCCAAGCTTTCTCCGACCACACCTAGTCGTCCAAGTATTGGGTGTAGTTTAAAGAGTGTGTTAATCATCTTGAAAACCGTCTCGCAAAATATGAAAAAAAAAAATCAAATCAATACAAATAAACGTGACATTTGTAATTGAAATATATTGGTTGACTTTCACTGAAAATGAATTGAGGTCAACCGACAAAGGTCCGAAGTTTGACTTATCCTTCGTGACTGTACATTGAAGTAGATTTTACTGTTGTCATGTCAACATCGTCAAATTTAATATGTCATTTACCATTACATTTCAGTTTTCATTAATAGTTCAGGTAATCAGAGACAATATTATCGTGCTTTGACAAAATGCACCCGTGACCAACTGACCGGCTAAACATGTTGTCACGCCATTTTCCATAAATCTTTCATTTTTCATTTGAAAGACAAATTTTAAAGGAGACGCAAGATTTTCAGTCAATGAGTTCAGCAATGCAACATAGACATTTTCATTTTAACTCGGAAAAAGAACATCATTTACTTTCTCCATAGTACACGGAATTTGGTCATTTGACGTTGTCGTTTTTAAAAGCTTTTTCTTTTTAATTTCTTTCTTTATTATTTTTTTTTGTTCATTTCTGCGTTCCTTTTGTGGTTTGCTAAAGCTCCCTAATATCATCTCGAATCCTTCTTTCTAAAAAGTGAAAAATTATTGTCCACAAAATTAACTCAGTTGTGTCGCGTTGTTTGTAGTGGCACAAGAGCTGTTCTATCATTTCCTGTTTTTTAATTATCTGGAATATGCAACATGTTTTAAGCCTGTGAGTGATCTAGGCAATAAGTCCGCATACGAGCCAAGTGAACTATCACGCCGGAGCTCATCTCGGTTTCTGTAATATGAAGCGACTAGGAGTATCTCTACTCTCCTCGGATGGGATACTAGTCCATCACAAGGTTACCCCGAACATGAGGTTCGCCGGCACCCATTTATACACCTGGGTGGAGATAGGCACTGTAAGAGTAGTGTCTTGCTCAAGAACTCAACCCATTGTCTCCGGCTAGGGCTCGAACCCGGACCGCTCGATCAGGAGACTGGCCTGCAGAACAGGCGTCAGTTTTTGCGTATTTTAGTCGAGCGGAGACGAAAAGCGAGGCGAGAGCGAAGCGCGAGTCGCGTGCGGGGAAGAGTGCAAAAAAAAAAAAAAAAAAAAAAAAAGCGCGCAATTTTTTTTCGCGCTCTTCCCCTCGCGCGTGACTTGCGCTTTACGCTAGCTTCGTTTTTGCCTCTTTGCGACTGAAATACGCAAAAATTTAAAAGTACGTTTGTTCTGCAGGCTATCCGGAGACGAGCGCACTAACCATGAGTCCGCCACGCCCCCACGAATGATCATGTGATATAGGTTATAAATATCGTCTACAGAAGGGGTCCTCCCGTACTAATTTTATAAGGAAGTTGTTCTTCGTTTTGGTGATTAAGTAATAAACAAAATCGGAGGGATTCCCCTTGAGCTTGCGTCATCGCCAGTTCTTCTTGAGTGAATACAATCAGGAGGGATGTCGGTTCTCAGTTACTTTTTTTCGCGATTTCTCAGCCATCGAATTCAGTATCAAAATTTCAGCGCATTTCTGGTAGAATGAAAGCACAGTTACAACTTAAACACCCGTCACATTACCGCACAGAATAAAACAAACACGTCCCTCGTCTACAGAAACAACCTCGTTCCCAGGGCCTTTTCCTTAACTTGGGCGGGGTGGGGAAAAGGCCTTCAGGTCACTCAAGACAACTGAAATCGTTTGTTGTTAATCGAGTAGCCGAAATTTAACGGAAATCGGACCCAGCTCAGTGGCGACACGTACCAGGAGACCAAAAACCCCGCTGACGACGCAACAAGAGGCCTGGACCTAAGAAACCTACCTTTCTACACGAGGGGGAGACATCCTGGCCTTTAGAAAGACGGCTCCTTTTGAATGATTGCAGTGAGGAAGGTAAATAAGAGCTGGCAAAAATCAACCTCACGTTTCGATGTAGGAAGACCTTGCCCTTGTTTGACATCGAGAGCTTTTCTTCCTGGCGCCGATTTTTAGAAGTTACAGCTTGGATCTTGAGACTCATTTCCAAAAGTCAAAGAGCAAGACTTCAAAAAGCCAAGAGACCGGAAACGAGCAGAACGACTCACTGGAAAAGGTCCTAGAAGCGATGGAAATCAGTGACGCAGAGAGGTACTGGGTCCGAGAAACTCAAAGAGAACGCTTTTTGGAGGAATTGACAACCTTGAGAGGAGGAGGAAGTGTCTTGAGAAGCAGTCCGCTGTGGAGATTGTCACCATTTGTGGAAAGTGATGGAATCTGACGTGTGGGTGGGAGACTAGAAATGTCCAATCTACCTTACGATGCCAAACACCCTGTCATACTACCGAAGAAACATCATATCTCAAAACTTGTCATCGCCCACATTCATAATCAAGGTCATGATAAGCTGAGTTACGAAAGAAGTACTGGATTGTCAATGGGAGTGAAGAACTTAAGCGATGAAAACGAGAGTGTAATGTCTGCAAACTTGGAAGAAGACGTAGAGACGAACAAATCATGGCACCCCTACCTGAAACTAGACTTGGCACATCATTGCGAGCTGACGAGAAAGGTGACTGCGAAGCGTTATCTGTGCCTGTTTACCTGTGAGAGCTCACGAGCCGTTCATCTAGAACACAGCATGAAATTTTGAATTTACGCATCCGTAAAGATTCCCGAAATATTGCGTAAAGAAACACTTTACGGAGCTATACGCACTTCTTTACAAGTGCGTAAAGAAGTCCTTTACGCGTAGAGAGACTAAAATCGTTATCTTTACGCACATCGTAAAACGTCGAAAAGGAATTCTTTACGACGCTTTACTTGTTTTGTAAAATATCGTAAAGCATGTCTTTACGATGTCTTTTTTATCTTTACGCACATCGTAAAACGTCGAAAAGGAATTCTTTACGACGCTTCTTGTTTGTAAAATATCGTAAAGCATGTCTTTACGATATTTTACGCGTACCTCAGGAATCGTAAAGAAGTTCTTTACGATATTTAATTTTACGTGTATTGTAAAAGGTCGTAAAGTTAGTCGATCAAGTGCATCATTTTTCGGATATTACCTTTACGATACTTGAGGCACATCATTGGCAGTCTAAGGGAAGTCTGTAATAGTCTATACACAAATACATGTAAGCATTGTAGGGGAGGAAAATCGGTTCCTTACGTTGTTCAAAAGAAGGGGTCTCTCGCGATTGGAAGTTACCTTCATTCCCTACAGCAATATTTGCTGTCGATAAATCCAAACACAGCTACAAATCTTTTCCCCGTTGAAGACAACAATAACACAAAAACGTTGGTTACGTAAATCATTTAATTCTCATAACGCATTAATTCTCATGGCGTACATCACAGCACTCTTTAGTTCTGAGCACTCTTTAATTCTGAACTTGAGAAAGTCTTTAATTGGCTATGTGCAAATAAGCTCTCATTAAATATTGATAAGTCAAATTTCGTTATTTTCCGTCCAATTCAAAGAAAACTGCCTAAGCAGGTTATGTTATCTATAAACAACCAGATGCTAATCCAGGAAACCTCCATTAGATACCTTGGAGTTTACATAGATTACAATATTAGCTGGAAGACTCACATCACTAATATTTCTAAAAAAATCAAGAGAAGTATAGGCATTCTTTCTAAACTCCGTTATTTCTTAAGTACTAAAACACTACTTAGCCTGTATTATGCTTTAGTTGAGCCTTTTTTAAATTATTGCATAATTGCTTGGGGTAATACCTATCAGACAACTTTGCAACCTTTATTTATTTTACAGAAGAAAGCCTTAAGAATAATTACCTTCTCTAGTTATAATGAACATTCAAGTCCTTTATTTAAAGATCTAAATGTTGTAAAGTTGTCTGACATTATAACCTTTCAACTTGCTGTATTTATGTACAAGTTTCACAACAATCTCTTACCTCCTGTATTTGACCCTTACTTTAATTCTGTTAGGATGTGGCATAATTATAATACCAGATTATCTAGCAAAATGACTTATGTTATTCCAAAAGTCAGAACAAATTATGGAACATTCAACATAAGATTTCAGGGTGCTAAAGTGTGGAATGATATAAGTGATGACTTGAAGCTTCTTCCTTTGAAAATGTTTAAGAAAAATCTTAAGTTAATTCTTGTTGAAAAATACTAATAAGTCTTCTAGCCTTCCGTTGTTTTTTAACTCTGATATTCGTAGCTTTTTTGACCTTGTTTGTATGACCTCGTGTGTGTGTGTGTGTGTGTTTGTGTGTGTTATTTCTGACCCAAATCATTGCATTAGATAAATCACCTAAGTATAGCTGCCCTTTTTTCTAGCCCCTATGGTTATTTGGGGCAGCTAGTACTCTTCTATACTTTTGTTAACTTATGCTGTTATTACTATTGTATTATGTTGGTACAAATAAAGTTGTTGTTGTGTTGTTTCTTAAAAGACATTCTTTAAAAGAAACTTTTGTTGTCAATTTGGATTTATTGTATTTTTTTATAATTTAAAGAGAACCAATAAAAAAAATCAATCTTATCATATTGCAACTTGCATGCATCAGCTGGTTATTTTGATTTCTAAAAGCCAACTAGTTGCCTACTAAAACTACATACATGTGCTTTCACTACATTCACAGTCATAACTTGCAGAACTTCTTGTTTCTCACTGCTGAAAGCTATTAAGTTCAACCAGCATTGGAGAAAGGATTGTTTTCGCTCTGTCATTGGTTCCCTTTAATTTATATGATAATTTGTCTGAAACCACTAAACAAGAGAAGTCCAACCTTAAAAGGCCTGCCCATTCTTACCCAAAATTGTCAATTTACAAATTACAAGTAGCCTATAATGCATATTAAGCAAAGTGTTCAACTACAGCCAGCATTGGTGAAATTATTTAATTTCTAATGAAAACTTAAGTTAAACATGTACTACAGCCTACAGTATGTTCCTTTCGTTATCTTCCCAGTCCAGGAACTTGTTGGCAGACACTCGACGAGTAATTTTCTGCAAAAAAAACTTGGGGGTTAATACATGTACATATCTTGCGAAACTGAAAACCAAGTAGCTTAAACAAATGAAGTATTGCAACAGGACAATATTAATAATATTGTTATTGAATATCAAAGCAAAAAATTAGTGACACAAACTACCGTACCTTTCAAAACAAAGAAAAATATGAAGTACTCTTGTGTTTTGGTTATGGCATAAGATTCTGGGCTTGTATTGGCAGGAAAATAGAAATTGCCAGTGTGTAGTAAACTGATCTCTACAAATAAAAGTTGATAGCTGACTATACAGTGTCAATCCTGTGTGTGGATGCGAGCAGAACAGTTAATTTTGCTCAGAAACTACATGCCTTATAACAACTTGAGACTTTGCAACCAGGCTTTAATCGAAAATCTTTTCATCCAAAAATCCCAGAAAAGTTGTAAACTATGGAGTATAGGCAGTAAATGTTTTGAGGTATTCCTCTCACTCCAAATGGAAAACTTTCAAAAACTTCTGTACAATTTATTCATTTCTGATATTTCCAGGCACCTACAGTTGTATAATAGGTCTGGTCTGGTTCGCACTAGTGGCATACACTGTAATGACATAATGATAAAAAATTATTTCTGCTTATGTCGGTGATGTGAACATTGACATAAAAACATAAGGGAAAGATCTTTTCTTTTCCTGTTGTTTTATGTTCATGCTCTTATGTTGCTATTGTGCAATTCCAGAAAATATCCATACTCCCGCCACAGAAGGGATTGGAATTTCCTGGGGGATGGGGGGTTCTGTAAGGCCAAAAAATTTAAAGAAATGTATGGCGCTTAATTGGAATTTCCAGAGGGGTGGGTGGGAAGGGGGGGGGGGGTCTTACAATCCCTTCTGTGAGGGAGGTATGGATATTTTCTGGAATTACACATTATGACATAACAGTGTATGTCAGGATGTTCACTCAGCAAAACAAAACATCCTTATGTAGTTATTTAGTTATGCTAATGTCGCCAGGGCAGGTAAAAAATGAAAAACCACTTGCCCACTGGGCCAGTATATAGTTTTCACTTGCCCTCACTTTTGATATTAGGGACCTTTAGATCGGAGGACGAGGACGACTACGAGTACGAGTTTTCCATACTGAGCATGCGCATAAGGTTTCGAGGCCGACATTTTTCGAAGTGCGCGTGCTCAGAACAGAAAACTCGTACTCGTAGTCGTCCTCGTCCTCCGATCTAAAGGTCCCTATTATGTGCCATTGTAGCAGCTAGTATAGAAATCAGAAGGCAAAATGCAAAATTACTAATCCACGCATTCAATCTAATGTTTCATGATAACTAGAAATTTTTGCACACTCATTGGGTGACTTTTATTGTTTATCACATACGGGGCAAAATTACTGAATGCTGATTGGCTGAGACAGAGGGCATTTTTTCTTAATCAGGGCACTTTTTGGTAATCAAGAGGGCATGATTACTTGATGCTGATTGGCTGAGCACGCCTGCATTGAGTTGGTTTCCCGCTTCAAACGGATTTTGAAAAGAAATTTCAGAAACGCATCGCTTCTGAGTTTGATCTAAACACGGTTATTTCATCTTAACGTGAAAGAGAATCAACATGCAACAAAGCGCAGTCTTTTGGTGGAAAAGCAAAAGGATTTTTCCGACTAAAAATGCATTGATTCGCAGCCTGAAAAACGTTTGAGTGGACCGAGACGGCTGGTGTTGCACGAAGCATAGAATTACAGAACTTCATGGCCGCCAAACTGAAAGTTAATTTCTTCGTTTTGCTTCGGGTCGCCTTATTAGTATTACAGCTCACTTTAGCGGCGTAAAAACAGCGTAAATTTTGTTGGTACGTGAAGTTTTCACAGTGGAAAGGACAGTTTTGGATTCAAGAAGTCATCAGAGCTCGTTTGGACACTTGTTTACGTCTATGATCGATCGAAGAACAAGTAGTTTCACGCCGTTGCAAGCTTCGCAAAACAGGTGAATAAAATTAGATTGCTTATAGTTTTGTTTGTAAAGAAATGGCTTTGCGTGAATTGAACCAAGTTGCTGTGTTTTGCTTACTATTATAGTAGGCTTTCCCCGTGTTACTGCTAGCCTCTTAAATAATGACAACCGGCAAACCTGTTTACGCGACGGCAAGACCTTGAACCTTTGTACAAAATTTTGCCCTTTATGCGATAAACAAGTAATCGCAAGTGCTCTCGGGCAATTAAGGATTAATTTCACTTGTATTTTCAAAGTTTTCCAAATTGCCCTCGTCGCTTCGCGACTCAGGCAATTTTGTGAAAACTTTGAAAATACTTGTGAAATTAATCCTTAATTGCCCTCGGCCCCATGCGATTACATATACCAATATACAGAGAGACACATGAATTTATAATTTATGTGATATGTCAACAAGTGAGAGCAGGCAATTTCACAATTTGTTATTGTAAAAACCATGTCAGTTTCTATGGCGTACCATCAGGGCCAAAATTCAACTTTTGAATTTTGCTTGTACGTTTGTCATTCGATGTTGTAGTTTTACAATTTGTACTTACATCTGCAATTCAACATTCAAGTTTGCAATTTCTCTACTCCAATTGACGATTTGACATTGTTTGTTTCACAATTCAACATCCAAGTTTACGCAATTCAACATTCAACTTTGAAAAATGCATGTTTTCGATATCCAACCGCAATCCAGTCAATGACAGTCAGTTTATTCATTTTCGTGATCCGCCTTTGGGTTTCACGAAAACTCAGACCCCTGGAAATAAATACACAAAAAGATTGAAATTCATCTCAATCTCACCAGCTAAAATGCTTTATGGTCACACAATGTTCATAGGCGGCAAAACCCGGAAAGGACAGTGAGATATATGAATGTGGTGTATCTGAACTTACAAATAAATTACTTACGTACGATCGCGTGTTGGGTGTAAAAAGAATGACTACGGCGCCATTTTTACGTGGTAAAAGCTACTGTCTAGGGTAGCGTGACCTGCCTTTGCTAGCCCCTACACAGGGAGAATTTTGATAGTTTTCTGAGCCCACACTGACTGTCATTGACTGGATTGCGGTTGGATATCGAAAACATGCATTTTTCAAAGTTGAATGTTGAATTGCGTTAACTTGGATGTTGAATTGCGTAAACTTGGATGTTGAATTGTAAACTTGGATGTTGAATTGCGTAAACTTGGATGTTGAATTGTGAAACAAACAATGTCAAATCGTCAATTGGAGTAGAGAAATTGTAAACTTGAATGTTGAATTGCAGATGTAAGTACAAATTGTAAAACTACAACATCGAATGCCAAACGTACAAGCAAAATTCAAAAGTTGAATTTTGGCCCCGATGGTACGCCATAAGTTTCTCATGCATCTGTCCTGATAATGACAATGAACTTTGTAACAACATTATTAAAGTACTCTGTGGATCTGCTCGGATATTGCCTCACGGATCCACAGGTACTATGAAAATGTTACAACGAAATTAATCATCAATAACAATCATCAATAATTTCACTTGCTCACTGGGCCACTGAAGTTATTTTTTCACTTGCCCAAAAGCAAATTTACCTGCCCCATGTAATTGTACCTATTTTTGTTCTTTTTCTTTCCCTGTATATCACTAGTGTGACCTAGGCTTAAACAATATTTTCTGCGAACCAAGTCTTACAGTTAATCTCTTTGTGCCATAATAGCATAAAGGTAAAACTATAAGATTTGTATATATATATATATATATATATATATATATATATATATATATATATATATATATATATATATATATATATATATATATATATAAGGGTATTGAGCCATTCATGTGAGACCTTGAAAGAACTGCTACCTGAACCTTGTTGTCAAGCTGAGATTTTGAGCATCATCCCTTTCCAAAGCAATGTGCTAAAGACGAAGAATAATCTTCATGTATTTATGCCCTTCCAAATCTGTAGTTTTCATCATCATTTACTCTTTTGTCGAAACAGCCTTTGCTTCGATCGAACTGACCTTTGGTTTCGATCGAATGAACTCTCGATCGAAACAACCTTCGATCGAAACAACCCTCGATAGAACTGACTTGTTACCCTCAGTTTACTTTATCCTTGAAACGGGTTAAACGTAGTCGTACAACACAGCAAATTGCTGCAATCATTGAATCACTGCTTACCTGATGTTGTTGTCTCGAACGCACCGCCATACTGATGTCTTCAAGGTTACCAAGGATCGCCAGGACACTGGATTTTCCAAGCCAAAGCAGAGTTCAAACAGCGAAAAATGATCAAAAGATCGATCGACTCTTGTGCTGACGACATTTTCACAGCCAGAATATGGCGGGAAAACTGAGAGAACCTCGTACCTAATGTGGAAAACCGCTGATAGATAAATGGAGGACCCCGGGCCAACAACTCGGCCAACAAACAATGATCATCCTCTCTTTTAACAGTTTAGTTAAAAAGATGCGTAAAAGCAGTGATAACTAAGACGCTCTTCGAAAAAAACTAACGCAAACACGCATTTTTATACGTTTACGCGTTCCATAAAGACGCAGTAAAATCGACCGGCCTAAAGAAAGTTAAAGTTCCGTAAAGGTTGTTGCGTAAAGACACACATATATAATGGGGGTTCTGTGGCAAAATTTTTTGGGCACCTTTTCGAACGACGGCTCGCTTTGCTTCGCCGACGGGCGAAAAAGTGCCCTAAAAATTTTGCCACAGAACGCCCCATTATAAATGTGTGTGAGGGCAAAACGCCGTTTATGTGACAACAAAAAATGAGTTATTGTTTTGTGACACAGAATTATTTTTTATTGAAGAAATGCGCGGCTAATATAGAAAGCAATGGCTGCTGCTAATTTTTCAAGTGATGGCATTGAAAAACAGAAACAGATTGACGATTTTCTTCTTAAAAGTGGCAATTCAGACCCACAAATGCAGGAATATTTATTTCGTAAGCTTTATGATCAGATGGGGGAAGATGATGAAGTTCGAGAGATTCTTGAAGCAGCCTTTGATTTTTCAAAGAAAAAAAATTGTTGTGCTGCGATGAAAATAGGTGAGTACTTGTGTTGTGGGGAACCTTGTGAGGGTATGTTTTGCTATAAACACCTGCTACAGATGGAAGGTTTAGGGATTATTGCAAGACCTTGCAAGTGTTGTGGAATAGGTTCAAGCAACACATACTGCGACTCTTGTATACTTGAAACGGGGGAAAGAGAACAAAGCCGTCGTTTAGCAAAAGAGTTTGAAGATGATGAGCCCTCTATTGGAAGTTATGACTGGCACGCCAAAAAATCGGCTGCCAACTAAACGTGCGTCAAACACTCAACCACTTCACGTGCAATATCCCGCACGTGTCTCTGCCATTCAGGCGTGAAGTTTTCATTTACAAGAAACACAGCCAAGTGGAAACAAACAATCATGTCTTTATGATATGTATAAATAGCCGCGAACTTTCAAAACTTAATTTGAACCGGCGAGGGCGGCTATTTTTTTAACTCGCTTCTTACCTCTTTTTTCATATTCTCGAGTGGAAATGCGTCCGGTAATTAAATATTCCGTGTATGCAAATTCAGGTTTGTTTACATATGACGAGGCAAAATATTTCATGCATAACGTCACGTCTCAAACAGAACTTTGATATTCTTTTGCCTCTTTCATCGCATTTACGACTTCGAATGTTATATCTCTGACTTCTTTTTGCCAAGAAGGCAGCGAAAGTTCGGCAATAGCATAACAAATTGTGTGAATCAACACGATCATTTTATATGTTTGTTATTTATTCAAATACGCATGCGTTTTACAA
>JAHPZR010001318.1:0-22500 GCA_019787425.1 Platygyra sinensis
GAAGAGGTAGACGAGTGTCTACGCGTTGAACTTGACTCACAGGACTCCCGTTCGGAATCAAACGACAAGCCCCTTCCCCACTAAGTAATCCGTGGTTAGGGTGATCCCTGTTGGTTTAAGTTGCAGCAAAACGATCAGGGAATCAAAACAAATTGTCTCGACAACGCTCCACATCCTCAAAAACACTGAATTAAATGGAATGTATTTCATCAATTCGTATCTTTCCGGTATGTTTCGACGGCATTTCAGAGGGTTGGGTGAGCCATGGCGAGATGCAGTCGAGTTAAAAATACCCACTGAGAGAGACTAAACGAGCCTGATATGCCCTCGTAGCAAAAAAGGTACGATTAAGCATTTACCCAAACTCCGCCATCCAGCAATATCATATGAGTGATTTGATATTGCAAGTTTTCATTCCCAGAGAGTCTTCAATGAGGTTGTATCTTGCAAGATTAACGGCTGATATTAAACAATTATTGGATGAGGTTGAGCATGATATCATGAATTATCAAAACGAGGTCTGTTTGAAACATTTAAATTGATTTCTTTAAAACATATTCAAGACCTTTGAACCATTCCACGACGGAGAATGGCATTGTTATAACAATTCGAAACCAATATAGCTTACAAGCCACGAAGACAAGACGCAAAAAGGTCTTATCAAGAGATCCTGGGACTTTCACTTTCGTGGCTAAAACGTTTTACCCGTTAATATTTTTTGAGGCTAACATAAAAACTTAACAATTTTTACGCCTGACGGTTACATTTTTGGCTCATTTTATGGCTAACGGTCAGTTAAACCCAATTGAATTGCGAATTTGTGTACGTTATGATTGTATCTCAAAAATAATGTCGGCCAATTGACTATATTCTCATTACCCGTCTGTCCAAGAGCACAGTAACACTGTTAAGAGAAATCAGATGTTGGTCAACCAGGCGCGTCTTTAAATGATTATGCCTGTAGCCAAGAGTGGATGATCTATGAACGTCTTTCTGGATAAATTATCCCAAATCTATTGACAGGGAAAAGCTATTTTAAGTGCTTAGATGCCTGACTGATGATTTACTTTTTCACATCTGTTGGTTTTAATTTGTGAGGTGCTGAAACCGAAACAGTATGCGAAAAATTCTGGTTGCCACGACAAATGAGGTCACGAAAACGTGATGTTGTTTTACGCCACAAGCGTTACGTGCACCGAAACTGAAAACAGATTACAAAAATTTATCATTGGGAACTGCGAATCGTTCTCTTAACCGCCCTGACTAGTTGAAGCAAAAACGTGAAACAAAATTTTAGAAAGCCTTTTTCTTTTTCAAAACAAGGTGTGGGTTAACACTTTTTTAGTACAAACCTTTGCCTCTACGTTTGATGCAACGCAGATAGATTTTCATGCACAAGGATACGATTGTTCCAAAGCTTGAAGAAGAGTGGATTGGTCACCTGTATTCGTGTTTCATTCAGACGCCTATAGGAATACAGAAAGATACGAATCTGTGCCGATAGCAAGAAAAAATCTAAAAAGACCGTCAAAATAGACAGCATATGCAACCAGATAAGGACGTTCCCGCCCAAAATGTTCCCACGTACGGACTTTTTTTTAAACTTACAACGCAGAAAGGTAATGATCTATTTTTGCCAAAAAGGCAAAACATATGGGGAGTTACCGTCTTAGTTTTGGAGAGAACATGCCCGGGAGAACACCCTAAATCTGAGAAAATCGGGCTTCTTTAGCGAATAATAGTCTGTAAGCACAAAAATATTGCAGTTAGACCTTTGAAGTGAAATGTTCTCTACCAAACTTTGTTTAAGTGGACCTATTAAGAGAATTTAGTAAACTTTTGAGGTTCCTTAAAGAACAAGTTCGCATTTAGCGACCATAGTTTCACGCCGCTTTCAGCCGCAAGATGGCATGATTCCATGTCCCGTGGACAGAAATCTTGAAATTTTTTTTAACTTCCCACATTGATATTTTGTTCACAGTTTGTGTACAATGCGGAGATAACTGTAAATAAAATCTGTTTCTGAAAAGAAAAGTAGGGGTCACCGTCAAAATCGTTAAATCCAAGTAAAGCTATAGCAGTGATCATCTGCCCTATCATTGTTCATTTTAGTACTAAGTGCGCGCGCTCGATGCATGACGTGCCGTGTGAATTTGCGTGCACAGTAAGGATGCGAAGTAGCCATGGGCGCGAACGTCCTTTAAAGCTTACCACTGGAAAAAATCTTTGAGTAATAACCTTTATTGGGCTTATGTTGGTTCTCTCAGTGACTGGTTCATAGACTAATGATCAATTCATACCAACTTAACTAGTTTAACTAAATCATGCAGGTTTAGGTTTTTTTTAAATTCACTTTGAAAAGTCAAATTTCAAAGCACGTTGCATACATATTTTTAACAAATAGGTTTTTACTTTGTTAATTAATTTGCTGGGTGTGTACGCTATAAGCAACCGAACTTAACTCAGTTAACTTAGTACTCTCGCGGTAAGAAATAGGGTCGGAAATAATTAGCGCCATTTAGAAACCAAGCAAGAATAAATTATTTACGAAACTGACTTGAATCAATATAGGCTGCTAGCAGTCTGTCTGTTGTTCAGCAGGAATTCTGAGGCGAGATACTTTATCCCAAAAGGGGAATGGAACGAGCAAACCGCCCTTGTCTCGCCTTCTTCCCTACTCGGCCATGGTCATTCCGCCCTTTTGCGTTCGCGATGGCTGAACACTCATCTAATTAAGTGACCATTAGGAAAAAATACTCGGCTGCTAGAAAACTCAAAATGACATGATTTTTAAAGATGATTTCCAGGCTGCAGTGTGCACTCTTGAGAGTTTGTTTGCGTTTTTTGTTTTGTTTCATGGAAGACATCACAATATGTAAACATTTTGCAACTATCTACATGAAGTAACTTCAAAGTTTCAAAACAACCGCCATTATAGAGTTTAGCATGACGTTTACGGCAGATGAAAAACAGCGAAGATTAACTCTGTTTTTTTAAAGTTTTCTCTTAATCCTTAGATAAATAAAAACAAAATTAAAAATGTCTCTTACATTAACCGCAAAGATAAATTTTTTTACTCTACTGTACAGACAACTGAAGATCGACGGCAAACGTTTAATTTTTGCCGTTTCTTGTTTGACGTCATGCTTAATCTCTCTATTTTAAATGCGCAAAAGTCGAACGAATAAAAAGAAACATGACTTAAGCGAGAATCTCCAAACCACCTACCGTCCAATTTGGTAAATTATTACCCTAGAAACGCACATGTAAAGATTTAAAGGAGGGCTGAAACTGAAACCATTTCAAAACTTATTAAGAATACTTTAACGAAGGCGAAAGCGCGTCTGTGACACATCGCTAGACGCAGGAATACGCACAAGAAGAAAATAAAATAAAATGAGCTTGAATTTCTGACTAAAGCAGTCCTATTCAATGGAATTGTTTTCGGGTAAAAAACAATCTTAAAGGTATATGCCTAAAAGGCGCCTGTGGCAAATCGGTAAAGATGCGAGGACGTGCGAAGAAAGGAAAAATTACATCAGCAAAACACTTTTAGCAAGCGCACTGTCCGATTCCAAAGAATTCCACGCGTGAATTACAAGGGTGAAGATGGAGGACCAAAATTTCCATCTTTCAAGCGCCAGTCTCAGTGAGTCTAGGATAGTTTCGAATTCCGAAACCGAAATGGCCATGGTGAGAGTGGCACATCGCTAGACCCGACAAGTCTAAAGAGAGATCTATATCGCAAAAATATTACGGGTGTTACTAAACAGAGTAACGAAGTAACGAGTAACGAAGTAACGGAAAACCGAGTAACAAGGAAAAATTCGAAGGGTAAAAAATTTTCAAACCTTTCAAAAATATGTAGAATCGATTATAATCGTTTTTTAGTATTGATATATAAATAGGAACTACAAAACTAATTCACAAAGCAAGCTAATTGACGACCCATAGGCTCAGAACTAAAGTTAAATAAAATATTGTGTCTACAAACCCGGCAGCCGAGAAGTGTTATTAAAATACTACATATCCGGCAGTCTGGAATTATTCTAGAATTTCCACGGAACACCTCATCTAATCCTTCTTAAAACTGCACAACTTTGCTTAGAAATGTCAAGCGATTTCAATTATAATTTTGGCTTTGTGGTAGAGGAAATTCTCGAGCTTGGGCATACCAGAAAATTTTCACTCTCTTAAAACAATTTCTTCGAAAATTGAAGTTGGAACCCTGTGAGAGTATTCGATATTTGTTCAGAAATGCGAAGCGATTCGAAAGGATGTTTTTCTTTTGAGTCGTGCACAAAGTGTACGAACTTTGCCTGACTCACGGGCACGATTTTTCAAAAACTACGTACTCGCCCGGCAGCCAGAACTTCTTCCCGTTCTTTCACCAAAATTTCCTCTTGAACTTGCTGAAATGTCGGTGTAGAAATACCAAGCGTTTTTTGGGCCAAATAATTGCCTCTGCAAACTAGTACTTAAGTAAAAATAGCTATAAGTCCTATAAAAAAACGCTTGAGCGTTCGGTGACGAAAGTCCGCGACGGGGAATTGTGGATTCCGTGTAACACTTCAGTTGCGTGACAAAGGTTGCACATGGTGTCGGTTTTCGCGCCAAAAGGAAGTCAGCGTTGGAAGCGACGAAGTTCTATTGTGAGCTAAACTACTTTTCAGCTTTTTAGCTACTTTGAAGCGACGAGGTTCTCAGTTCTCTAAATTATTTATACTGTAAGCTAAACGGCAGACGTGTTTTCGACCAAAGATTGAAATGCTGAAATGCTCACGGAAGGTGTCAATGATCATTCTAGTGGATATTGAATGTATTGATTAATTCAAGAATTTTTAATTTTTACTGCCGCGTATCTAGTTTTTTGAACAACTGTGCCCGTCAGTCGTGGTTTTTATAGTATGAAGAATCTAAGGGAATTCGTCCAGAGCAAATGCAAAACCTTATTTAGAATCGTTCCAGCTTTAATTTCTGTGGAAATATTGTACGGGAGTTGTCGACACCGCGACACCGGAGTCAAGGTACGAATTTGTGTCGAAACATCGAGATTTTCTAGTGTGGTACGACAATTTCCTCAAAAGCAAAGCCAAAATTATATCAATTGACATTTTCAAACAAGATCTACAGTTTTAAGAACGATTGGATGAGTTTTTCCGTGGATCGAAATTCTAGAACAATTTCAGACTGCCGGGCACTGAGGTGGTATTTTAAAACTGAACACTTCCCTGCGGCCAGGTATCTAGACACTTATTTGCAGTTGTCCGGCTCAGAAAAGCAGTGTGTCACCTTCCGTCCTGAACTGCGAAATAGTTTCCCATTCCCATTATCAACAGCCGGAAAGACTTCTTTCTACTCGTGATTATCAGTGATTTTCGTAAGTTGATGTCTGCTCTGAAGATAGAACTCTGTTCTCAGCGACCGTCAGGTGATACTGAGATTTCCCTCCACGACCTGACGAAGATGATATTAATTTCAGGATTAACTCAAGCCACAATAGTCTTAGGCATTGGCATTAAATCTTTGAGTTTTAAACTTGGGCCGCTTTGCGTATAATTTTGAAACTTTTTGGCGACCGAAAGAAAAAAAAAAATACTATCCACGCGGTATCGTGTACATGGAATGATACTGATAGGTTGATGTTGCATGAAAAAAAACAAAGCCAATCTCAAGCTTTTAATTTTTACTGTTTCAAACCATTTTACGCATTTTTAAACGATTTTGAAATTTTTGACCTTTTCGATTTTTTTCCCGTTACTCGGTTTCTCGTTACTTCGTTTCTCGTTACTCGTTACTTCGTTACTCTGTTTAGTAACACCCAAAATATTACCACAGAAGTTTCGAAACCAAAAACGCGACTGTGGCCCATAGCTACACACAGAAAGACAGACATTAAAGATGAAGATTTGAAAGAGTGCTTAAACTCTGTAAAATCTTTTTTTAAAGATTCCGAGACCGAAAACGAGATTGTGTCACATCGCTAGTGGCAGGAGACGCCAAAGAAAGAAGTAAAACGTCATGAGCTTGAATCTCTGACTAACACAAAGTGGAGTTGAATAGAATTTTTCCTGTGAAATACAACTTGAGATATCTAGCATGAGGCGAAAACTGGCATCTTTCAAAGTCCATTATATAAGTATAATTTAGTATTCTGATGCGAAAACGCCGCTGTGCCACATTGCTAAACGGGCGAGGATGCGCGACAAAAAGATTTTTTTCCACGCCTTGTCCAATTCAAAAGAATTCCACGCGTGATTACGTATAATGTGTGATTCTGAGGTAGAAAACGCGGTTGTCAGGTTGTGCCACATCGATACAGGCACCAGGATGTGTTAGAAAAAGAAAAAATGACATTAGAGAGAAATTTAACTCACGCACTCTCCAATTCGGAAGTATTCCAAGAGTGAATTACAAGTGTGAAGGTTTAACGGAGGACCAAAACTGGCATCTATCAAAAATCCACTAAAGATAGTTTCGGATTCTGAACCGAATTACCAAGATGGGCACATCGCTAGATGCGGCAAGTCGAACGGCAAGAGAAAATAATGATTTGCCCGACAATATACAATCAATCCACTTTCAATTCGGTAAAATACTAGCCGAGAAACGCGGAGGTAAAGATTTGACCTATCTGCAGCACTAAGATTTCGAGACCAAACGAGCGACTGTGTCACATCGCTAGACGCAGGAAGAAGCAAAACAAGAAAGTAAAATGACATGGGCTTGAATATCTGACCAACACAAATACGAATTTAATAGAAAATTTTGGGTGAAAAACAATTTGAAAGACTTGACAGACGGCCAAAAGTGATATCTTTCAAAACCCATTAAGCATAGTTTAGCATTCGAAGGCTGAATACGCGGCTGTGAAACATCGGAAAGGCGCGAGCATGGGCGAGGAAAAACAAAAATGACATCACCGAGAATTTTTAACCCACGAACTGTTCAATTCAAAAGAATTCCAAGAGTGAGTTACAAGTGTGAAGGTTTAACGGAGAACCAAAACTGGCACCTACCAGAAATCCATAAGGGATAGTTTGGGATTCCGAAGCCGAAATGGCGAGAGTGGAACATCGCTAGACCCGACAATGACTTGGGCGAGAATCTCCAATCCACTCACTGTCCACTGAATTCGCTAAAATACTACGCGAGGAACGCAAAAGTCAAAATTTGCAGTGAGGCTAAAACTGGCTAAATTTCAAAACCTATGAAAAAAAACTTTACCATTCCAAGACGTCTAAGACTGAAAACGCGACCACGGAACATCGCTTCACGCAGGAAGACGCAAAAAAGAAAGTAAAATGACTTGGGCTTGAATCTCTGACTAACGTAAAGTCGAATTGAATAGAATTTTTCTCGTAAAAGCAACTTTTAAAGATTTAACAGAGGGCAAAACCTGGCATCTTTTAAAAATCCATTACGCATAATGTCTGATTCTGAGGCAGAAAACGCGATTGTGGCACATAAGTACAGGCGGAATACCAAAGAATTCCGAGAGTGAATTACAAGCGTGAAGGTTAAGCGGAGGTACAAAACTGACATCTTTCAGAAATATATACAGGATAGTTTCGGATTCCGAAATGGCGAGTGGAACATCAATACACCCGGGTAGTTAAACAACAAGCGAAAACAATGACTAAAGCGAGAATTTCTAATACACCTACTGGCCAATTCGATAACATCTTACCCGGAAAAGGCAGAAGCAAGATTTAAAAAAAGGCCTTAAACTCTCTAACATTTGAAAACCTTTTAAGAATATTTTAAGATTCCGACGCCGAAAACGCGACTGTGTCACATCGTTAGAGGCAGGACGGACGCAAAAGAAGAAAGTAGAATGACATGGACTTGAGTCTCTGACTAACGCAAATACGAATTCAATAGAATTTTCTGCGTAAAAAACTCTTTGAAAGATTGGAGAGACGGTCAAAAGCGGCATCTTTCAAAAACCCATTAAATAGTTTAAAATTGTAAGGCCGAACGCGCGGCTGTGGAACATCGGTAAAGGCGTGAGGATGCGCGAGGAAAAAGAGAAATGACGTCACCGAGAATTTTAATCCACGCACTGTCCAATTCAAAAGAATTCCACGCGTGAATTACAAGTGTGAAGATTAAACGGAGGGTCAAACCTGGCATGTCTCAGAAATCCATTATGGATAGTTTCCGATTCGGAAACAGAAATGGCGAGAGTGGCACATCGCTATACCCGGCCGAAGTCGAACGAGAAGAGAAAACAATGACTTGGGCGAGAATCTCCAATCCACTCACTGTCCAATTCGCTAAGATATTATCCGAGAAACGCAGAGGTCAAGATTTGAAGGAAGGCTAAAACTGGCGAGATTTCAGAACCTATTAAGATTACTTTACAATTCTGCGACCGAAATTGCGACTGTGACAAATCGCTTCACGCAGGAAGACGCAAAAAAAACGAAAGTAAAATGACTTGGGCTTGAATCTCCGACTGAAGCAAAGCCGAATTGAATAGAATTTTTCGCGTGAAAGACACCTTCAAAGATTTAATAGAAAGGCAAAACTGACATCTTTTAAAAACCCATTAACCATAATGTCTGATTCTTAGGCGGAAAACGTGAATGTGCCATATCAGTACAGGCACCAGGATGTGCGAGAAAAAGAAAAATGGCATTAAAGAGAATTTCTAACCCACGCACTCTCCAATTCAAAAGAATGCCATGAGTGAATTACAAGTGTGAAGGTTTAACGTAGGGCTAAAACTGACATCAGGACAGGATAGTTTCGGATTCCGAAACCGAAATGGCGAGAGTGGCACATCGATAGACCCGAGAAGTTAAAAACCAAGCAAACACAATGAGTTGATCGAGAACTTCCAATCCACGCACTGGGCAACGCGATAATAATTTTCCCGGAAAATGCAAAAGCGAGATTTTAAGAAGGGATAAAACTCTTTAATATTTGAAAACCTTTCAAGAATGTTTTAAGATTCCGAGACCGAAAATGCGACAGCGTCATTTCGCTAGAGGCAGCAAGTCGCAAAAGAAGAAAGTAAAATGAAATGGGCTTGAATCTCTGGCTAACGCAAATACGAATTCAACAGACTTTTTTGAGTGAGAAACTTTACTTCGAAAGATTTGACAGAGCGCGAAAAGCGGCATCTCTCAAAAACCCATTGAGCAAACCTTAGAATTCTAAGGCGGAATACGCGGCTGTGACACATCGGTAAAGGCGCGAGGATGCGCGAGGAAAAAGAGAAATGACATCCCTGAGACTTTTTAACCAACACACTGTCCAATTCAAAAGAATTCCATGCGCGAATTACAAGTGTGAAGATTTAACCGAGGACCAAAACTCAGTAGCATCTTTGAGAAATCTATTAAATATAGTTTCCGATTCCAAAACCGAAATGGCGAGGGTGACGCATCGCTAGACCTGGGAAGACGAACGAGAAGAGAAAACAATGACTTGGACGAGAATCTCCAATCCACGCACTGTCCAATTTGCTAAAATACTACGCGAGAAACGCAAAGGTCCAGATTTGAAAAGAAGGCTAAAACTGGCTAAATTTGGAAACCTATTAAGATTACTTTACCATTCTGAGACCGAAAACACGACTGTGTCGCATCGCTAGAGGCAGGAAGACGCAAAACAAGAAAGTAAAATGAAATGGGCTTGAATCTCTGACTAACGCAAATACGAATTCAATAGAATTTTTTGCGTAAAAAACACTTTGAAAGATTTGACAGAGGGCAAAAAGTGGCATCTTTCAAAAACCATTGAGCATACTTTAGAAACCTAAGGCCGATTGTACGGCTGTTTCACATCGGTAAAAAACTTCGTGTACGTATTAAGGACCACAAAAACTCACCATATGGTAAGTTTCATCGATTTTTATTACCATTTTCTAGCAAATCTCAGACCTAAACTTCGCCTCATATGTTCTCTATAAATAACCGCGCAGCCGTAGGCTGGGCGGGTCATGTTCTGCCTTCGGTATACTGATTTATTATTATTATTTTTTTAACCGCGCAGCCGTAGGCGGGCGCGGGTCATGGTTTTGCTTCAGTTTATTTTTTGTCGTTTTGTCTGTGAGCAGACCCGTACTCGAGTCGTACTCCCACTCGGCCAAATCTCGTCCCGGATGATGTCATCCTTAGCCAATTACGGGCCATTTCTCAGCTCTTTTCGTCATATCCCCCCTCAGGAGAGTTTTGTTAAGTTAGCGAATTAACTTTTCTGGAAGAAAATGGCTGCCGGGGGAAAACGTTTATTTGGTCAAAATTGGGCCAAAATCCCTCAGAGGATAGACGTCAGGACATATGCAAGGATGAAGAATGTACTCTAAGACCAGTTGCTGGCTACTAAGGCTGAAATTATCCAGAGTTAAGCTGTATTTTTGTGTCTGTGCAAAACTGGAGGTGATTTTGTAACCTGAAATTTTTGTTTCTGTTCACTTTCGAAGGGAATATTCAATGTGCTAAACAAGGTATAATATCTGGCGTCAACTATGGAATGCACGGTGATAAATAAGATCGTGTTTACTGGAATTCCCTTATGGTGATAAATCGTGTTTACTTCGCTAGAAGCAATGGTGGAGTTTTCTGGGGAAACCCTTTGAACATAAGCAAATATATATTCGTTTGAAAGGTCAATTATGAGACCTTGGGTGCTTTCCATTTTGCCAAACTGACCGGTCAGAGATCAGTGGGAATACCTGAGGAAAATGGAACGACATTTTCCGATTAAACCGAGCCAACCAATAGAAATGGCTCTTGACATTTTAAATTCTTTTTCCGAATTCCCTAATTAGGGCAAAGAACTGGTTTGTCAAAAATGGAACGGCGAATTTCGGTCGGAATATTCCGACCGAAATGTGTGGATCACCTCCAGAGGTGATCCCGAATATTCCGGTCAGAAGAAACTGAAACGAACCTTTCCATTTGAATTGCGACCGAAATTTCCGGAATCTTTGGCATAATGGAAAGCACCCCTCTTGTTCGAGCTGGGTAAACAAAAGTCTCCGATTACAAACACGCAACCACGCTATGCAAAGAATGTGAAATAAAATCTCTTACAACCCAGGCACTGAGCCAACTTTGAATCATGCAATCTCTGTTGTTTCCGGGTAATGTTTTCACGCCAAAAAGTTGTTGCTAAATATTACGAAATGTTTTTGTGAGCGCAAGAAAGTTAAAAAAGCGCGGTTTAAAGTTTTTTTAAACTTCTTGTTGGTCATAATTTACCCGTGTTATGTCACGTGTCACACACAGTGAGCCTGGGTTACCTATGGTGGATAGCGCATTTTGTTTTGTCAACACTTATCCACTTGATAGCTAGTGATTTATCCCGTGAGAAGTGTAACATAAACGCATATGATCGGTGAAAGGTCTCTGAAGCTGTATGTGCAGAGCTAACGAATGGAGTCACATATAGAGGAGAAAGGATAAGTGCAGTGTAACATTTTTACGACTGAATGATTTTATCCCACGGGGTGGGTCCGGCATAAATGATCATATGCGGCGGATGGATGGACATCACTTTGATTTGGTACCCTGGCAAGGCTGTCTGAAAATGTTCGAGTTCAGGAATGCAACGGACGGCAGCACAGCTCGGTTAAACAAATTTAAAATGGAAAAAAAATTAAAAAATAATAGTAAATAAAAATAAAATAAATAAATAAAAAGTAAAAAAAAAATAATAACAATAAAACATTGGCACTGAACAAAAAACGTGAAAACCAGAGTCCAGTCTCTGGTGGAGTGAGTAAGAGGGGGTTCCCTAGGTCTTGGGTACCAGGTACCAAAAAAAAAATACAAAAATAAATAAAAATTAAATAAAAATAAAAATAATAAATCATAAAAAATAAAACAAAAATAAAAAAATAATAGCATATAAAATAAATGAAAAATGAAAAACATAAATAGTAAAACTTCAGTACTGAACAAGAAACTTAAAAACTAGAGTCCAGTCTCTGGCGAGGTGAGCAAGAGGGGGTTCCCCTGGGTCTTGGGTACCACGTGACACTCCCTCGCTTTTCAGATTAGCTGAGGTGAATCCTATATAGTGTACGAGTTACTCTGCTGTTTTCAGTGTGTGAGCGTCTTACCATGGCATTGCAAGAATTTAGATACGGACATTTTCGTATGCCGAGGCAGAGAGACTTGTCATATGAGGAGGCGGCTGTCACGGTCAATGAGGGATGAGTATTCAGATACGAGAGAGACGGTATTCCAATCCGGGATATTTTGGCGGGCTGCGTATTCGTGGACCGTTTTTCCCAATCCAGCCAGCTAGAGATTATTACTAGCAGTTTCCATTCGAAAGTGAAGTGCTGCGAGTGTATGTGGAACATGTTTTATGACATTTAGGAAGTATTGAGGAAGGATGAGTCAACATGAGCTGCTAAAATAAAGTATTTTGCCAAAGGCTAATAAGGCTGAAAACTTTTCTGTTTTAAAACACGTACTGAGGCCGACATAATAAACTGTTCGCTCATGTTCACGGCCGTTAGCCGTGACCGCATCACATCACGATTAATTTGTCAGTGATAACACGATATCTTGTGCCACGCTGTTCTGACTCGTTGGATGTTTAAATGCTCCTTGAAAATCGTTTTACGTTAAAGCGGTTATCACG
This sequence comes from Platygyra sinensis, assembly GCA_019787425.1. NCBI lineage: Eukaryota > Metazoa > Cnidaria > Anthozoa > Scleractinia > Merulinidae > Platygyra > Platygyra sinensis. The sequence goes on from JAHPZR010001318.1 coordinate 12,610, forward strand.
CGACCTTCTGCGCAAAAAAGAAGTCTAGACAAAACCTTTTGGTGGACGTCTATCATCCTTGCCGACCGTATACAAAATTTACCTGAAAAAGAGAAACCTTGCAGCGGTCTTCTCGTAAAAATTATCATTTTACTTTCGGCATGAGAGCAAGCAAATTAATCAACACGCACGTATTTTTCTCAGGGGCTACCGACTGAACAAAACTTAATTCTATAAAACCAATAACTCATAACCATATTGTATGGTTTGTAAGAAGTTAAAGTCGTGTTCAGTTGGTAGCTCCAAGACGAACAAGTGCAGAAATAATTTGTTGGCGTGAAGATTTGCTTGCTCTCGGGGTCATGCATGCGAATGAGATGACGTCCACCAGAACTCTGGTTTTTTGCGCTGAAGCTCGCGTGAAGGGCTTCAAAGCGTTTCGAAGTTCCAGGATATGCAGGATATGCTTCAAATATTCTGAGAAACAAATCTGCTTTAGTCATAAGAATTTGTACGACCTTCACTTACTTTCAAACTCTTCGCACTCGAAAACGTGACTTTCTACACGAAACAGGATTTTCTCTTCCACATCGATACTACTCAGAATCGGAAGAGCCTCGATTTCGATTACTTGAAATCGAGGCGAATGCGGTGATATACATACATCCAAAATTTTTCAAATGAGCCTGGCATCTGGCGCTGGGTACGTACGCGACCGAAATTAGTCTGCTGCGAAGCCTGGTGGCTTCGCAGCAATTAGCCAGATCTATATCTTCGATAACGAGAGGGAGATCTGAACACGAAGGAAACACAGATACTGAGGAATGGAGAAAAACTTTCCGCGAAACCACCCATGGATCGTTTAACTTTCTATCGTTTGAAGGTGCGTCGGGAGGTAGAAGAGAACAGCAAAGCGCAATGCTGCTACCGTTCAGTTCTACTACGAGTGGTTCAATCAAGAAGGGCAGGAAGAGATGAGACACCAAATCGACTGAGATGATAGCCCTCCAAATGTATAAGTCACATTATAACTTCAGCAAAACTTGTGTAACAATAAAATCACATGTAATAAAAATCATCTTAAAGTCCAGCAACGCCCCTGGCAAGTTCATATATTAAAGTTCTTAAAACTTATTCTGTCTTAAATGAAAGTACTTGGATGACTCTACGAGAAGGATTTCACGTGGTTCATTCTTCGATGGGCCTGCTCGATACTATTGCCCAATATTGCCCAAGGGAGGCAGCGTGGTCGAGTGGTTAGAGCGTCGGATTTGAAATCCGTAGGTCGCGGGTTCAAATCCCGTTCTGACCGCTAGCTGATGTTGTTCTCGGAAGCCCCGAGTTCAACTTCTCGGCCACGTTTGTAAATAGCCAACTGGTTTGCCTCCCGCCAGTTGGGATTCTTAACCTAGTTATGTTTATTTGAATATTAATTTGTCATTGCTTGTTTGCATTGGTCCTGAAAAGCCCCGATGGGGAGTGGCCAATTAAGTATACATACATACATACATACATACATACATACATACAATCTCTCTTTGTATTTTCGAGATACACATAGCACCCCTTCACAACTAGATGCGTTTCTGTTTCTTCTATGTGGCCTCGGCCGCAATTGTTCCACCAGCTTGGTTCTATCCTGAATCGGATATGTCCCAGCGCCCAGACTTCTTTTAGCCTATGATAAGCGTGGATCTCGTCATGCAGGATTTTCCGATGATTTTGTCTGCTCAGGTCAATAAGTTGCTGCAATACCGCAAGCGAAATGATAAGGTTCTGTATTTCCCAGGGTAACCAGTCCCAGTAACTCTGGAAGAAAAATACCATTTAATGTGATCATGTCCAAAATTATAATAGTAAAACATATATGTCTCAAGTCCGTACGAATATGAACTTCGAATAGGGGGTGGGGTAACTAGACTCAATGCCATAACGGACCTAATCACCAAGAAACACCATTTCCTTAGTCTATAACTCGTTGGTTTCTGCTGCAGATTTCTCTTTATGCTGCAGAAGGTCTTTTGTTCCTTCCATAAGGAACATCTTAATAAGCCTGTAGATAGAAGACAACAAAGTGATTTTGATATTAATGTCAGTGCCAGGGGGACTCCGCAGTTAAAGGGGTGGGGGTGCTCCCCGTCTTGTTTAGGGGTGTAACATTGTGGAGTTTGATTTATTATATAAACACCATTAAAATACCAGGTGAGCTTTAGCGGGAAAATATGATACCTTCACAGGTGAATTGAAAAGATGACCTTTTCAATGATTACGTAATAAATCTTTCCTTTCGTAGTAGAAGTAAAATCTTATGGTTTGATATTTTGTTGGTGTTAAGCAAACTGAACATTTAATCTCTGCCAAGCGATTTCGATTCCACCACTGCCGGTTTTAACTTGTAGATAGGTTCTTGCCCCCGAGAAACACCACAAGGACTGGAAAGCACATACATACTAACAACTAACGACTATGTGAAAGGTGAATTGATCAACATGACGTGAAACAAAGAAAAAATCTGAGTCCCTGACAGAAATCGAACCCATGAACTCCTGAACGAGCGGGCGCTCAATCGGCTGAGCTACAAGAACTCATGGAGAGCAAGATCAATCAGCTGAGTTCATATGTGACAATCGTCCTGCATATTGCTACCAGTAGTCCTCCCGAGTACATCCTCGGCGACCCAGGGGCGATTAGTTGGGGCGAGAGGAAATAAATCGGGCAAAGAAATTAAACATCGCAGGTTTGCCAGTAAGGCCCGATTTATTTCATGACAGGACGGAAAACGCGTGCACTGTAAGTACCCCCGGTTGTCCCATACAAAGCCTCAGAAAACTTTCCTAAGGCTTTGTATGGGACCCTGTGAGGTACTTACAGTGCACGAGTTTTCCGTCCTGTCATGGAGAATGTCCCGAGTAGTGATAAGTGAATTCATCATCTTAATTGACTTATCACAACTAGTTACTATTTTTACAAGTGGTTTCAGGAAAGCTTGATCATAACTTATATACCGTCACATAAACAGACTTGATATATTGCACAACATACCATCTATACAGGTTTGGAAAGTACTGGTTTAAGTACACCATTAGTAGAGTTGGCCTTCACTTGAAATCCAAACTTCATCCAATTTGTTTGCCATGCTTACGGCTATCAACTTTCTACAGCGCTCAGTTGACATTAATTGTAAGCCAGATACATCTGGTGGATCTTTAAGCTCCTGCAAAGAGAAGAGTCACTGGAAATTTATTTCACATGGCGATAACAGAACTGTGCACTTACATTACCTGAATGTAAAAAGTCAAAGTCGGTTTCTCCCCTGCAGACACAAGCCAGCACTGCAGTACCCATGTCCAGATGCCTTGGCTGGGCAGTCACAGGATACGCTGTTCCCATTTCAATAGCCCCATTGACGGTTAATTTTTTCTCATTTGCATTACAATATAAACCAACAAGCATGCGAGACAGTTTCAGGCTAAAACTACAAAATAGCCCGAAATTACCTCGCATACATGCGAGCTTTTGTGATGCAAATGGTAAAGTTAACCGTGAATTTTGAGTTTAAGAACGAGGCAACAAGGGCTATTTTGCAAGTAAACAAAAGAATACTAAAATAGCAGCCATAGAACGCTAGTGTGGGCTTGTTAACGAAATGGCGGCCACTTCTTGATGGTTTCAAAGTGTCTGTGAAAAGGATTTAAATATAGTTCTGATTGACTTGTAGCTTTATACTAAAACAAAAACTTTCATTCGTTTTGATGTCTGAGGGATCAGGCATATAGTTGACAAGGGCACAGCCTGACTCAGCTATCATGGTCAACAGAAGCACAGCAACATAAAATTTATTTGTTAAATGTAACATGAGATTGTGTTGCATAACCATTTTATACCATGTCTCTTGGTGTAACTAAAGAGAAGTTTTATAAATCTGCGAGCCATGCGAGTCATGCGAACCACAATCAAAATGTTAAGAATTTTCATTTGTGACAATTATCTTCGCATGAGAACAAGAACAAGTGCTACGAAACAAGATGAATAAGATCGCAATATTAAATTCTTCCAGCGACTACACAAACTGTCACCAAGGCGTTTTTTTAAATCAGCCAATCAGAAGCCAAGCTGAAAAAAATAAAAAAGCCACACGTTTTACTTCCGGTTAAAATGCCTCCCAATACCCCACGGAAACTTTCGTTGCTTGAAGTTTGGTATTTTTAAAACGGAAAGTGTTTCTAAACTTCATGAATACGAAAACTGAGCACATTTGAAACTTAAGGTGATTCCTCAGTATTGCATTCGCATCCCTACTGCAGGCGCGTAGCTCCCTATACGCATACATGTATACGCACGTGCGTACTTGAAGTGACCAGAAAGTTCTTAGCAATTGTTTCTATTTTTAACATTTTACTTGTACACAACCAAGATGTCGTGATGGAAACAGAATTTTTAAAATAGCTTTATGTTTATCGCCAAGGGATCTATGAAAATAACCTTCTGTTAAGCAAAACTCTGCTTCAGAGCTTTTATCACCACTTTTCATAATGATCGCAAGTGCTTTGTCACAATATAATTTACACGGTCTAAGACCAACAAATACAGTTGCCAGCAAAAGGCATGTTTCGGCCTCTAATGGCTGGTGACCAATTTTCGTGCTCATCGCAAATGCTTTTTCATAATATTCTTTAGCCTTGACGGATTCACCGAGAGCACGAAACACATTTCCCAGGTTTACATACGATTCTTCTCCTTTTTTCCTGTCACCAATTTCAGTGCCGGTCGCAAGAGTTTTGTTATAATATTCTTTACCCTTGACGTATTCACCAAGAAAACAACACACAATACCCAGGCCAACCACAAGGCTTATACGAGATGGACCTCCTAAATCCTAGAATATAAAATACAATCTTTTTATCATATAGGCTAGCAGATGAATAAATCAAAGAATTTAAGAAACAAAATAATCATTATAGCCCTCCTTGCGCTTCTATTAATTTATGAATGTATTTTTTTTATTTCGTGATGTGTAACTAATTGTGGCTAAATAATAAACAAACAAAACAACAAAAGCCTCCATACCATGCTCCTTCTTTTTTTTCTGTTACCAATTTCCGTGCTGATCGCAAGTGCTTTTTCATAATATTTTTTAGCCCTGACGTATTCACCGAGAGAACAAAACACACTTCCCAGGTTTTCATACCATGTTCCTTCTTCTTCTTCTCAGTCACCAATTTTCGTGCTGGCCGCAAGTGCTTTTTCATAATATTCTTTAGCCTTGACGTATTCACCGAGAGAATAAACACATTTCCCAGGTTTCCATACTATGTTCCTTCTTCTTCTCTGTCACCAATTTTCGTGCTGATCGCAAGTGCTTTTTTGATAATATTCTTTAGCCTTGACGTATTCACCTAGAGAATGAAACACATTTCCCAGGTTTCCATACCATGTTCTTTCTCCTACTCTGTCACCAATTTTCGTGCTGATCGCAAGTGCTTTTTCATAATATTCTTTAGCCTTGACATATTCACCAGAAAAATGAAACACACTTCCCAGGCTTCCATACCGTTTTCTTCTCTTGCTCTGTCACCAATTTCCATGCTGATTGCAAGTGCTTTTTCATAATATTCTTTAGCCTTGACGTATTCATCGAGAGAATGAAACACATTTCCCAGGTTTCCATACCATGTTCCTTCTCCAGCTCTGTCACCAATTTCCATGCTGATCGCAAGTGCTTTTTCATAATATTCTTTAACCTTGATGTATTCACCGAGAGAACAAAACACACTTCCCAGGTTTCCATACTGTGCTCCTTCTTTTTCTCTGTCACCAATTTCCGTGCTAATCGCAAGCGCTTTTTTATAATATTCTGTAGCCTTGACGCATTCACCGAGAGAATGACACACATTTCCCAGGTTTCCATACCATGCTCCTTTTTTTTCTGTCATCAATTTCCGTGCCGATTCCAAGTGCTTTTTCATAATATTCTTTAACCTTGATGTATTCACCGAGAGAACAAAACACACTTCCCAGGTTTCCATACTGTGCTCCTTCTTTTTCTCTGTCACCAATTTCCGTGCTAATCGCAAGCGCTTTTTTTATAATATTCTGTAGCCTTGACGTATTCACCGAGAGAATGACACACATTTCCCAGGTTTCCATACCATGCTCCTTTTTTTCTGTCACCAATTTCCGTGCTGATTGCAAGTGCTTTTTTCATTATATTTTTTAGCTTTGACGTATTCACCGAAAGAATGAAACACATTTCCCAGGTTTACATACGATGTTCCTTTTTTTTCTCTGTCACCAATTTCCGTGGTTGGTCGCAAGTGCTTTTTCATAGCATTCCTTAGCCTTGACATATTCACCGACAGAAAAAAACACATTTCCAAGGCCTCCAGAAGCGACTGTTTCTCCTCTTATGTTACCAGTTTTTTGCATTTTAGTGATTGCTCTCTCATAAAGTTCTTTTGTCTCAGCATACTTACTTTGACTCTGATATATCTGTGATAGTGCTATGCTAAGCTCACCTTCTTGGGATGCGTCACTACACTCGTGGTGAATGGTGAGAAGTTTCCTGCCGTACACTATTGCATTGGTGTGATCGCTAATACGACGGTACGCCTCAAACAGGGTATGATAAATTATTCCGTAAAATTTTTGCTGTAATGCTTTTTTTACATTCAGCACTTTGTTACTGAGGAAAACTAAACTTTCCTTGCATAACTCGATGGCTTTTAAAGCACGACTAGTGTTGAGAAGGAAATCTGCAACAACTACTGCTATGAAGATAGCAAGTAAAATTTCTTCTGTGTAATTCATGACTCTTTCCTCGGGAAATCTTGTAACTGAAAAATAACCAAATAAGGCTGAGTGTAGAATTTTTGCCGTATTAATGAGCTTTGTGTCATTACGAGAAAGAGCAGGGACTCAAAACATCCAAGTTTGAGCAAATTAGCATCTAAACCTGTGCATTATAACTTTGCGTCTGATTGACTAAATAAATAAGTTATGGTAATTTCGACCGAGTGGAGTACAATTCAGGTAATAATCGGTCTCGTAATTGAAGGCTCGCGCGCAAAAAGGACGTATATCGCTTTTTGGGCTGATTTTGATTTCTTGCAGGATCGAGCTCATTTTCGGCAGACTGAATTGTTTTGACATGAAAAACATCGTTCGTAATTATTTTTGTTAATTTGCGTTTCCTTTTCGATTGTCTTCCACTTCAAATCGGCCTCGTGCTTCGCACTCGTTCGATTAGGAAATTACTTGCTTGAAGCGGGAGGCCAATTTGAAATTATGAGCACGATTACTGAGTAATCGTGTACTCCCTGAAGTGTACGACAATAGGTCCAATTAGTAATTTTGGGAACTTCAGCGCTTAATTTCGATAAGTTTGAAAAAGTAAAGGAATTATTGCGAGGGAAACCCTGACAGCGCCCATGCCGGAATGAAAGGTCACGTGACGAACGAATAGTGATAATATAGTTGAAAGCAGAGCATCATGGGAAGTCCTTTCATTCCCCCCTCCCCCCTCCTTCCCCATAATTGACGTACGAATCACATAGGTATCAAATTACAAAAAATAAATTGGACAGTACCCGTAATTGGACACCCACGTGATCGCGTACGGAAGATGTGACAAATAGGAGTGCGGAGAACCAATCATTGCCTGATTTCATACCGTGAGGGACTAGGTACGAGTCTGTTAATTATGGGATTAGCAACTATTGATCCCCATAGTCAGAAAGAGCACACCGAGATTCATAAAATCCCCAAGTTTGGTGTTAATCAGGCTAGTCTTGACTGAGATACAGGCATTTAAAAACGTAAAAAAATTACAAAGAAATGTATGGAAAACCGGCCAAATCCGGACTTTTGTCCGCATTTGTCCGGTTTTCCATACATTTCTTTGTAAATTTTTTACGTTTTTAAATGCCTGTATCTCAGTCAAGACTAGCCTGATTAACACCAAACTTGCGGATTTTATGAATCTCGGTGTGCTCTTTCTGACTATGGGGATCAATAGTTGCCAATCCCATAATTAGCAGACTCGTACCTAGTCCCTCACGGTATGAAATCAGGCAATAGACAATCGAGAATTTTACTATAGATGGGATTAATGGTAAAAGAGTGCTTGCTTTAGAAGGACTGATTCATTTCGGGCCGATATACAACGTCAATTTCTCTATTTTGTGAATGACATTTCCAAAACACCCAAAGTATAAAATATTGGAATGTACAAATCACCTTTCATGAGTATATTCAACCTCGTTTAAGTCGAAGTAATCATATGCGGTCCACATGCGAATACGTTTCTTAAACAGAGAGTTGAGGAATGCCGTGTACTGTGAAGTACAAATGAAAAAAATTGAGTCTTAATTTCCTTTGTTTCTTTTCTAAAATCCTTAAATTAATCCAACAGAAAAATAGACGACCAAATGTTTCTAATCACCGCAAATACTGAAATTCTCTCTTTAGCGTATAAGCGGGTAAACAGTCAGTGCAAAATCCTCCCATTTGCCGTAAAACGTTTTGTAATTACCCTGTATTGTCATAAGGTTTTCGCTAAACTTTTTCGGTAAGTATTTAAACCTTGGCGAAACAAAATTTTCCTTATTTAGTTCAACTCGTTAAGATTATAAATTCAAGGCATATAAAACAGTTTAAGACAAGTTGTACTCACCTCGTCAATGTCCAGTGAATTTTGAAATAAGAGCCTGAAGACCAGCCTGTATATCTAGAATGCGAGTGAACTTAACTACCAGGCCCCGGTTGTTCAAAGGCCGGATAACGCTATCCACCGGATAAATCACTATCCAGTGGATAAGTGTTGACAAAACAAACCTTGATATCTAATGGATAGTGATTTATCCGGTGGATAGCGTTATCCACTTTTCGAACAACCGGGGCCAGGTTTGTTCCACACTGTTCAGTTTGGAAAGCAAAACCCCGGATTTCTGTAAATAAGTCATAAAATTAGACGTTGCACGAGGAAATTAGAAAATAAAAGTTTCAAGTTTGACATTTTTTACACTTTTCGAAAAAAAAACTGAAATTATTGTATTTATTGTGTGGTTGGCACACATAATCCTTCATCCTGAATTGTTTACATAAAAGGCGTTAGTAAGTGGTTTAGAGATTACTGAACCAATTCTGCTCTAGGTTATTTCAATTCAAGCTATTTTAAATACATTTACAGGCACAAGAGAAGTGTTTAAAAGTATTTTAGTTGCATTCTCTCGAACGTATGTTGTATATTCCGACTAGAACCTGTCACCTTGCAAAAAGTATTTCATTTTTTTGCAAAAGAAAATGATCCAAATATTTCAGGATGTTCAAAAAAAGACCGATTTTCCTAAGACGTAAACATGACGAGAGGATGTAGACAATCCAAACACGACTTGCGGTTTCTTTTCGCACACTCTTTTGATTGAGACGCGAAACAAGACACAAAAACAAAATAGTGACGCGAACTCTAAGGGGGGAGGGAGAAGGGAGAAAGTAGACGCGCGTCTTTTAAAACGTTGAACTTGACTCACAGGACTCCCGTTCGGAATCATACGACAAGCCTTTTCCCCACTGAGCAATCAGTGGTAAGGGTGATCCTTGTTGGTTTAAGCCCCACCAAGACGATCAGGCAATCAAAACAAATTGTCTCGACAAAGCCCCACACCCTCAAAAACCTTGAATTAAAAGGAATGCATTTTCATCAATTCGTACTTTCCGGTATGTCTCGTCGGCCTTTCAGCGGCTTGGGTGAGCCATGGTTCCTATTCTGGCGAGATGCAAGACAAGACGCAACAAGGTTTTATAAAGAGATCCTAGGGCATTCACTTTCGTGGCTAAAATGTTTCAACCGTTAATATTTTTTACGGCTACCAGTAAAAAATTGGTATAGACCAAGCAGCTTAAAAGAGAGAACAG
>JAHPZR010001318.1:35000-45000 GCA_019787425.1 Platygyra sinensis
ATAATATTCTTTAGCCTTGACGTATTCACCGAAACAACCAAACACACTTCCAAGGTTTCCATACCATGTTCCTTCTCTTTCTTTGTTACCAATTTCCGTGCTGATCGCAAGTGCTTTTTCATAATATTCTTTAGCCTTGACACATTCACCGAGAGAATCAAACACATTTCCCAGGTTTCCATACCATGTTCCTTCTCCTGCTCTGTCACCAATTTCCGTGCTGATCGCAAGTGCTTTTTCATAATATTCTTTAGCCTTGACGTATTCACCGCGAGAACGAAACACATTTCCCAGGTTTCCATACCCTGTTCCTTCTCCTGCTCTGTCACCAATTTCCGAGCTGATCGCAAGTGCTTTTTCATAATATTCTTTAGCCTTGACGTATTCACCGAGAGAATCAAACACATTTCCCAGGTTTCCATACCATGTTCCTTCTCCTTCTCTGTCACCAATTTCCGTGCTGATCGCAAGTGCTTTTTCAGAATATTCTTTAGCCTTGACGTATTCACCGAGAGAACGAAACACATTTCCCAGGTTTCCATACCATGTTCCTTCTCCTTCTCTGTCACCAATTTCCGTGCTAATCGCAAGTGCTTTTTCATAATATTCTTTAGCCTTGACGTATTCACCGAGAGAACAAAACACATTTCCCAGGTTTCCATACCATGTTTCTTCTCCTTCTCTGTCACCAATTTCCGTGCTGATCGCAAGTGCTTTTTCATAATATTCTTTAGCCTTGACGTATTTCACCGAGAGAACGAAACACATTTCCCAGGTTTCCATACCATGTTCCTTCTCCTTCTCTGTCACCAATTTCCGTGCTGATCGCAAATGCTTTTTCATAATATTCTTTAGCCTTGACGTATTCACCGAGAGAACGAAACACATTTCCCAGGTTTCCATACATGTTCCTTCTCCTCTCTGTCACCAATTTCCGTGCTGATCGCAAGTGCTTTTTCATAATATTCTTTAGCCTTGACGTATTCACCGAGAGAATGAAACACACTTCCCAGGTTTCCATACGCATGTTCCTTCTTCTTCTCTGTCACCAATTTCCGTGCTGATCGCAAGTGCTTTTTCATAATATTCTTTAGCCTTGACGTATTCACCGAGAGAATGAAACACATTTCCCAGGTTTCCATACTGTTTCCTTCTCCTCTCTGTCACCAATTTCCGTGCTGATCGCAAGTGCTTTTTCATAATATTCTTTAGCCTTGACGTATTCACCGAGATAACAAAACACATTTCCAAGTTCTCCAAAGCGACTGATTCTTCTCTTATGTTACCAGTTTTTTGCATTATAGTGATTGCTCTCTCATAAAGTTCTTTTGCCTCAGCATGCAACTTTGACTCTGATATATCTGTGCCAGTGCTATGCTAATCTCACCTTCTTGGACTGTATCACCACACTCGTGGTGAATGATGAGAAGTTTTCTGCCGCACGCTATTGCATTGGTGTGATCGCTAACACGACGGTACGCCTCAAACACGGTATGATAGATTATTCCGTGAAATTTTTGCCTTAATGGCTTTTTTACACTCAGCGCTTTGTTTCTGAGCAAAACTAAGCTTTCATTGCATAACTCGATGGCTTGTAAAGCACGACCAGTGTTGAGAAGGAAATTTGCAACAACTACGGCTGTGAAGATAGCATGTAAGATTTCTTCTGTGTAATTCATGACGCTTTCCTCGGGAAGTCTTGTAACTGAGAAATAACCAAGTAAGGCTGAGTGTAGAATTTTTACCGTATCACGTAATGAGCTTTGTGTCATTACGTACGAGGAAGAGTAGGGACTCAAAACAGCCAAGTTTGAGCAAATTAGCATTCTAAACCTGTGCGTTATATCTTTAGGTCTGATGGACTAAATAAATAAGTTATAGTAATTTTACCGAGTGGAGTACAATTCAGGGAATAATCGTGATCGTAATTGAAGGATTGCGTGCAAAAAGGGCGTATATCGCTTTTTGGGCTGATTTTGATTTCTTGCAGGATCAAGATTATTTTTGGCAGACTGACTTCTTTTAACATGAAAAACATTGTTCCAAATTATTTTTGTTGATTTGCGTTTCGTTTTCTTAAGTCTTCCATTTGAAATCGGCCTCGGGCTTCGCGCTCGTGGGATTATGAAATTACTCGCGCGAAGGGCGAGGCCGATTTTAAATTATGAGCAAGATTACTCTCTGAATTGCAGGACACGAGGTTCAATTACTAATTTATCTTTTCTGTAAAAAATTTCTGAGCTAAAAATGTCTTTTGGGAACTTCAGCACGTTTGATAAGTTTGAAAACATAAAGGAAACATTGCAAGGAAAACCATAACGCGCGCATAATTGATTTACGAATCACATGGGTATCCAATTAGAAAAAAAATTGGATACCCGTAATTGGACACCCACGTGAAGGGAAGACGTGACAAATAGGCTTGCGGAGAACTAATCAAAATCGAGAATTTTGTTATAGATGTGATTAATGGTAAAATAGTGCTTGCTTTAGAAGGGCCGAATTCATTTCGGGTATACGAGTTCAATTTCTCAGTCTATTCAGTTGCAATTGGCATTTCCCTAACACTCAAAGTATAAGGGACGGACCATTAGAAAAGTGATGGGGGGGGGGAGGGGAAAAAACAAAAAAAAATTCATGCAAGGGAAATTGCCAAGAAAAAAAATTCGTGCAAAGAAGAAGGTAAAGAAAAAAAATTCATGCAGAAGGAAGGTCCAGGTCCGGTTGCTATGGCGTGACGTCATTTATCTGTTAGGTTGCTGTCATCGCAAGAATTTTGCGGTTCTATTGTGGTTTGCGATAATTGCTTTCAATAAAAGAAACTGTGTACTATAAGTAACCTGGTAATTTTCAGATATGATCTGGCCGCATAATTTATTTTTTTATAATAAATTTTCACAACGCGGGATTATTGTTCGCTTACACATAATAGAGACTTCGACTTCCAATGAACCCGTCATCGGTCATTGAAAACGGGCACAAAACGAGACTTGCCTCCCGAATTAGAAGATATGGTGTTTCTCCTGACGCATTTGTGCGAAATTGATCCAGTTTTCAGTCGAATTTTCCTCGTGGAGTTAAAGAAGGCGCGCTTGTTTTCCTTTCGCGGGAAGAACAACAAAGAAGCTGCCCCTGGATATACGTTTGGATTTGTTGTTGCGGCAAACCATTAAACAGTTGTTGAAAACCAAACAAAACCGACAACCGCGATTGGCTTGTACATGAATTCAATCACCTGAGAACGACAGAGAGAACCAAAAAGTGTCTTCAGCTAGCGCTAGCCGTGACCAACCTCGTAGAGCATCGAATCAAGACAACAAGACGAAGGTACCAAGTTATATCATTAGATTAATCTTTCATTTATATGATAATTAACTTACACGGATTGTCATGCTTTTAGATAGTATGGGGACTAGACAGGTACTAAAAATCACTGTTTTCATTTGTGAGTTAGACCCTATACTGAGTCCATCGTACAATAGTTTTCTGAAAGACAATTATTTCGGATACATAGAAAATCCGTATAGGTACATATTATAAATGCTCTCTGGTTTGCCCACGCAAACGTCCACGTAGAATTGACGTTGCCGAGGGTTAGAGGATATTTTCGGGTTCACCCAGGCTGAAGTCCATGCAACACAGTTGCTGATGAGTGCTTCAAGATATGTAACAAAATCGTCAAAGTTATTTTTCCGACGTGCGTGACGTACATTATAGGAACATGTTACATATCCTTTCAGGTTCACCCAGGCTGAAGTTCACGAGTAATTCGAGATATGTAACAAAATCGTGATAGAGATTTTTCCGTCGTGCGTGACATTATAGGAACATGTTACATATCCTTTCTGGTTCACCCAGGCTGAAGTCCATGCAATACAGTTGCTGAGTGCTTTGGGATATGTAACAAAATCGTCAAAGTGTTTTTCCGTCGTGCGTTGCATTATAGGAACATGCTGTGGTGGGTTCTGGTTCACCCAGTCTCATTGAAGTCCATGCAGTACAGTTGTTGAGTGCTTCTGGATATGTAACAAACTCGTGATAGTGATTTTTCGGTCGTGTAGTTTCCAGAATCGCTTCGCATTACTTGAAAACAATAAGATTATGAGCTCGTGATTTCTATCACGCATAGTAATCGTGAGCGTAACCTCTTGAGAGGTTTTTGAAAACCTCGTTGCAATAATTTTTGAGAATTTCTGACTGCATAACATAAACTGATTTTCAAAGTGTCTGGACACATGACGCGTTTTGTGGAACACAAACGATCACTGCCAGGGATATGATTACACTGGAATGTTACAAGCCACTGGTATCCCGTGGAGATGTAGAACTAAAAGTTCTTCATCTCCACGGGATCCAAGGTCTGTTTTTGGTTGCAAAGAACGTCTGGCTCGTTGTGCTACAACATACACTGTATACTGTATTGTAATGGAAATAATAAAATAAAATTTGTAATAAATTAATATTAGAATCTGGTATCTTTGTAAATATTATATGCTATAAAATTCGTTATGCTCAGAATAAAAATTAGAGGATGAGTCTTATCCCCTTGAACAGGAGCCCGTGCCTTGAATAAGAATTCTATAATACAATGAAAAAGTCATTCACACGTAGTAGTAAGTGTTAACCACATAAACAGCAACATTAACACTGCCACTGGTACTTTTAAAAAAAAAAAGAACCACAAAGTGTGGTTTTCATTGGCAGGCAGACTATCTTCGCTCTAGGACATACTCGTCTGAGCAAAACTGCTAAGGTTTACGTGTCGCTATCGTAAAACCACAAAGGAGAGTCTGTGTTGGCCTGTCTATCCCGGGGGGGGGGGGGGATACTCCCTTAAAAGGGCTTAATGGGGACGTGCGGCCAGCCAGGGTATGTTTTTCGGGATTTTTGTCTTAAACAGGGTATCGAATTTATCATTTTTTGTCTTAATCAGGGTATCGATTTATCAATTTTTGTCTTAAATGGGATATCTTTCCTCGGACGATAAACAGCAAAATTTTTACAAGCTCTTGTAAATTAATATTGACTTCTGTTGGCTTTGGCATTGATACCAGGCACATTAAATTCCCACTGATTACACAACAAGAAAGCCACACAATTTATAACCGCAACTTTTAATCTATGTCTTAAACAGGGTATCAAAAATCGGAATTCTGTCTTAAACAGGGTAGGAAAATCAGCGATAATTGTCTTAAACAGGGTCAAGGTATGAGGGGCCGGGCCGCACCTCCCCACCCAGGGATATATCGAGTACCTCCCCCGGGCTGTCTATTAACTTTTCTAAAAGGTAAATCGTTCAAAGACACTCGCCAAAAACAAAACTTTAGAGGCTTACATGCCGCTATCGTAAAACCACATAGGAGAGTTTGTGTTGGCCTGTCTATTAACTTTTCAAAAGGTAAATCGCTCAAAGACAAACTCGCCAGAACAAAAATTTAGAGGCTTACGTGCCACTACCGTAAAACCACATAGGGGAGTTTGTGTTGGGCTGTCTATGACCTTTTCAAAAAGCAATATTTGCCTGAAAAAAAAATTCGCGCAGAGGGTTTCACCTGAAAAAAAAAATCCTGCACAAGCTGTGAGCGAAAAAAAAATTCGTGCAAGCTGAAAATTCCCCTTCCCCCCCATCACTTTTCTAATGGTCCGTCCCTAAAATCACCTTTGCAAAATTTTCATGAGTAAATTCAGCCTTGTTAAAGTCGAAGTGATCATGCAGGTCTATTTGTGAATAGTTAAGTTTCTTAAGCAGAGATTTGAGAAATGACGTGTACGGTGAACTACAAATGAAAACAAGAGTCTTAATTTGTTTTGTTTCTTTCCTTTCCTCAAATCAATCCAACAGAAAAATAGACGAATAAATGTTTCTAGTCACCGCAAATACTGATATTCTCTCTTTAGCGTATAAGCGGCTAAAAAGTTAGTGCAAAAGCCTCCCATTTGCCGTAAAACGTTTCGTAATTACCCTCTAATGTCATGAGGTTTTTACTAAACTTTACGGAAATTATTTATACCTATTCGAAACAAAATTAACCATTCAATTTAATACAAGTTGTACTCACCTCGCCAATGTTCAGTGAATGTTGAAATAAAAGCCTGAAGACCAGTTTGTATTCCTAGAATGGAGTGAACTTAACTGTCAGGTTTGTTTTACACTGTTCACTTCGGAAAGCAAAACACCGGATATCTGTAAATAAGTCGTAAAATTAGACGTTGCACGAGGAAATTAGAAAATAAAAGTTTCAAGTTTGACATTTTTAACACTTTTCGAAAAAAAAAACTGAAATTATTGTATTTATTGTGTGGTTGGCACACATAATCCTTCATCCTGAATTGTTTACATAAAAGGCGTTAGTAAGCGGTTTAGAGATTACTGAACCAATTCTGCTCTAGGTTATTTCAATTCAAGCTATTTTAAATACATTTACAGGCACAAGAGAAGTGTTTAAAAGTATTTTAGTTGCATTCTCTCGAACGTATGTTGTATATTCCGACTAGAACCTGTCACCTTGCAAAAAGTATTTCATTTTTTTGCAAAAGAAAATGATCCAAATATTTCAGGATGTTCAAAAAAAGACCGATTTTCATAAGACGTAAACATGACGAGAGGATGTAGACAATCCAAACACGACTTGCGGTTTCTTTTCGCACACTCTTTTGATTGAGACGCGAAACAAGACACAAAAACAAAATAGTGACGCGAACTCTAAGGGGGGAGGGAGAAGGGAGAAAGTAGACGCGCGTCTTTTAAAACGTTGAACTTGACTCACAGGACTCCCGTTCGGAATCATACGACAAGCCTTTTACCCACTGAGCAATCAGTGGTAAGGGTGATCCTTGTTGGTTTAAGCCCCACCAGGACGATCAGGCAATCAAAACAAATTGTCTCGACAAAGCCCCACACCCTTGAAAACCTTGAATTAAAAGGAATGCATTTTCATCAATTCGTACTTTCCGGTATGTCTCGTCGGCCTTTCAGCGGCTTGGGTGAGCCATGGTTCCTATTCTGGCGATATGCAAGACAAGACGCAACAAGGTTTTATAAAGAGATCCTAGGGCATTCACTTTCGTGGCTAAAATGTTTCAACCGTTAATATTTTTTACGGCTACCAGCAAAAAATTGGTATAGACCAAGCAGCTTAAAAGAGAGAACAGAAAGGCGGGTTAACGGTAGTGAAGAAATTTGGGATTTCACTGTACCACAGGTTTGGAGTAATGCAGTCATAGTACAAACACTGACGATAGAATATTTAGGGGAATCGGTGGCAATTAACCACCCAGAATTATTGTGAGTATTTCCTCGCTTACCAAGCCTTCTGTTCCAGCAAGGCCCCTCCCATCACCATCCACTAGCCCGCTTTCAGTCACTTCACCTCGTTCGCATCACCTCACATGCATGGATTTTTCTTGCTAAGTTTTCGAACCAGCAGGATCGAAGCTGACTCTGACCTAGAGAGAATTTCTCAGTGATGTTAGTCTGTATTGTAAAAAAAAATACTTTTCCCGCTTGCCAGCTCGTTACAATAACGCAAAACTGTCCTTATATATAATGAAATCGTAGACAAAAAAGCCACAAACCCGGTCAAGAGACAGAGAGAGGAGTATGTATGCCCTTCCAAAGTTTGACTGATCAAGTTCTCCTAAGCAACGGAAGCGATGCGCAACTGTTCGGAAATTGAAAACTTAAAAAGTTCATGAACTTGCCCGAGCATGTCCTGTTTGTCATTGGTTCTTGAGCATTTTATCTTGATGCTAATTGGTTGCTTTTGACAGGTTCTTGTTTTCAGGGTTTTACTTTCGCGCGCTTTTTATCAGCAAGCGATCAATGGAAATTTTCGCGCGCATCACTGTGTCATGTGTGACCTTTTGACTCGTTCTTTCGACGGGGGCTCGCGCAGAAGTTATATATGTTATTGGCCGGCTGGGAGGTCCGTATAAGGAAAAACTGTGACCGAGGTCTTGAAAATGCTGCCCGAGGCCGCAGGCCGAGGGCAGCATTTTCAAGCCCGAGGTCACAGTTTTTCCCTATACGGACCGACCCTAAGCCGGCCAATAACATTTTTATCTTTTTTTTGTTGCTGTAACCTGGCTTATAAGTGCGTTTGTTTACGCGACTGTGCCATTGAATCGGCTTACGCGTCGTCTACAAACCATTCGCAAAAATCTAACTAGCGAAAGAACGAGTAAATCAGATACTTTACGAAGAAGGATGTATTAAAGAACAGAATTATTTCGAACTACTTTATGTTAGTGCATTTAGTTTCCTAGTTAAGGTCTCCAAAATTGTTTTCCACGTGTGAATTTTTGTTCAAAGTTTGAAGTTGTACTGCAAAAACAGTTTTTGTCGATCATTGCGAATCACTCGACTGAATTAGACTTTTCTACCGTAAATTGAGTAGCAGATAACGAGAAAATTCGTTAAGTGTACTCCACAGCAATTCTCTGAAGTACAGCAATGATTAGAGAGGGAAACTCGACTGAAATTGACTCAGTTTTTAGTTAAAATTGTACAGAAAAACACACAGGATTACGCGCCATTACAGCGCCGAGCAACAAACAACCAAACAAACTCTCACAACTTCAAAAACTTCAATTGAATTTACTTACAGTAACTTTCCTTGCCATCTAAAGGTGTATAGAGGTAAACTTGCGTTAATTCATCGTCTTTTGAAGTGTAAAAAGGGCGAAAGATTGACGATAACCGCTAATTCATTCACGAAAATAGATCAACTCGATGGATTCCGCCCGCTGTAGCGGTCCGTATGAGAGAATTCCGCCCGCTCCAGGAACCAATAGGATTGCAGGATTTGTTGAATTTCGCCCGCTCACGAGCCGAAAAAAAGATAAATGATTCTATTCACTTACATAATGATAATACAGAATACATGAATAAATGGTCTCGCCTCATTCGTTTTGGAAGCCATCGAAAAACGCCGATGTAAGGAATGCTCCTTTTAGCCTTGCAGACCGAAAAAAAATGGCACACAAAAATAGCGCGAGCTTTAAACGCCTCAAAATCAAAACAAAAACATTAATGATTACAGGTTTGGCCAGGTTCCTCTCAAGGTATGTTTAAATGCTTTCATCAGAAAGAAAGGCGTAATTGAAAAATAACATCTGATGGCTGGCTCTCGACTGAACTTCACTTTGCTCATTTTAATCTTGGCCTTGGGGACCCGGCATTGATTCCTGTACCGGGTTCCTGTAGCCTTGTTTGTGTTAATGGGCCTTTTGCAGTTTACGATCGCATGGTACAAAAACCGCCATGCTGGAGAGCAAACCGCCCACTGGGACCTCCAAAACAAAAGGATATTTAGTTAAGTTGCTTTGTTTTGGAGGTCCCAGTGGGCAGTTTGCTCTCCAGCATGGCGGTTTTTGTACCATGTGATCGTAAGCTGCAAAGGGCCCATTGTTTTTTAACAGCCATGCATTTTTCAACTATGTATAATGGAACACTATACCTGAATTGCCCTGGGAGATACTCTTACATGAATTAGTAAATATAAACGCGTGCCGTGTCAAGGTTCAGGGAAGGATATGATTTTTTTGAATTGATAAATGGTTTTGGAGCCTGGCCTGACATTTGGTATTTTCAGCTACACTCTTTTTTCACAATTGAATGTGTTATATCAAGAGATACTTTCTTAGTTTTGTAAGAACTTCGAGACTAAAA
This sequence comes from Platygyra sinensis, assembly GCA_019787425.1. Classification (NCBI taxonomy): domain Eukaryota; kingdom Metazoa; phylum Cnidaria; class Anthozoa; order Scleractinia; family Merulinidae; genus Platygyra; species Platygyra sinensis. Next base: position 44,671 of record JAHPZR010001318.1, read on the forward strand.
TTTACGACAATTTAAGAACACTTTATAACTAAACCTGAGACTGTGATTTTGAAAAGAGTATTATTATTTTGTGGGTTTAAAGTTTTTAAATAAAATGTATTTCTTTCTTTATAAACCGTGTGAAATTCTTCCCTTCTCTAAACGGCAAAACTAGCCTGAAAACTACAAACACAGCACCAACCGTAACAACAACAACAACAACAACTTTATTTGTGCTCAGCTAGATATTTTAAAAATGAAAATAAGTTAAAGTAAAAAGAAATAACCGTCCTTTGATGGCTAATAAGATTGGACAGCCGTATGTTCGATTTGTACATACATTTGTACAAG
>JAHPZR010001318.1:50000-55000 GCA_019787425.1 Platygyra sinensis
TAAAATTACTCACATCAAATTAAAATTACTCACATCAAATACAAATCGCTCACATCAAATTAAAATTACTCACATCAAGTACAAATCGCTCACATCAAATACAAATCGCTCACACCAATTGGTCAGCGGCTAAGTCAATGAATGCTATCCCCAGTGTTTACTCGGTCTTCAACTTTACCGCCATTTTGTACGATCGCTCAATTACTCGACAGTGGTTGGCCTGAAATATTCTAGCTAATATGTTTTGCAGTAATTGTGGAAGCGATGTCGATAATTGCAAATTTTGCAGAACCTGTGGCAAAGGTAAGAGAAATGTTGCACTTACGTTGTCCCACACTCGTGTCGTGCTGATTAATTTACCTTTCACAAATAAATTAGGAACGGGTGGAAAAAAATACATATTCTTTGGGGCCGCATACTCCTTTATAGCCCATATAAGGAAGACCCCCCCCCCCCCCACCTCCCCGGGTGCAGAATACACAAACGTACAACAGGAATGTACGAAGAAGCTTTCATTTCCTTAGATTTGTGTCCTCTACGCATGGGTTAATCTACCAAAAGAAGCCCATCACATTTTTACACAACAATGAAAACGTTACAATAAAACACTTGCCCTGAGCTAGCTGATTATAGACGATCAGCGAAATTATATATAATTATAATTTATTTGTGAAAGGTAAATTAATCAGCACGACACGAATGTGGGACAACGTAAGTGCAACATTTCTCTTACCTTTGCCACAGGTTCTGCAGAATTTGCAATTATCGACATCGCTTCCACAATTACTGCAAAACATATTAGCTAGAATATTTCACGCCAACCACTGTCGAGTCATTGAGCGATCGTACAAAATGGCGGTAAAGTTGAAGACCGAGTAAACACTGGGGATAGCATTCATTGACTTAGCCGCTGACCAATTGGTGTGAGCGATTTGTATTTGATGTGAGCGATTTGTACTTGATGTGAGTAATTTTAATTTGATGTGAGTAATTTTAATTTGATGTGAGTAATTTTAATTTGATGTGAGTAATTTTAATTTGATGTGAGTAATTTTAATTTGATGTGAGCGATTTGTATTTGATGTGAGTAATTTTAATTTGATGTGAGCGATTTGTATTTCATGTGAGTAATTTTAATTTGATGTGAGCAATTTTAATTTGATGTGAGCAATTTTAATTTGATGTGAGTAATTTTAATTTGATGTGAGTAATTTCAATTTGATGTGAGTAATTTTAATTTGATGTGAGTAATTTTAATTTGATGTGAGTAATTTTAATTTGATGTGACAGTTGTGGGCCACCGTATGTTTGTACTCTTTGCGGTCAATTTTAAGGCAGTTAGCCATTTTTGTGGAACACGTAGAAAATATGCCGTGTTCTTCAGTTATTTTTCTTTCGATTCATCGCTTACTCATCTAAGGGAACAAAAGATTGTATGAGGGCGCTGTGTTTTTTGATTTACTGTCTGATTCCATTACTGACCTCCATGTTTAATTTCTTGTGCTTCTAGGGAATGAGTAGTGTCAAGTGGCAGAATTATGGATAGTCACTTACAGAAGTAGCTTCTTTTTGTCGTTTTTGTGCAAAGACGGCAAAAACTAAAATTAAACGAAATCAGGAAAGAGAAAGGACATTAATAATTTTGTGAACATTGAATTATCAAGTTTCTCTATTTTCTGTTTGATCTGAACTGTGCTTGCCATCTTTTTAACTCATGATATAACTTTTTTTCATCTACCTGTTGCCATCCACTGTAAACAAGTCCCATGTCAAGATGTATCGACAGTACTTCTCGACCAGTTCTCTAACCAATACCATTTAAAGGCAGCAAATTAGTAATAGTAATTGGACCGAGTAGAGTACTATTCAGGGAGTATCGAGCGAGTAATTTCAAAATCGGACGAGCGTGAAGCGCGAGGCCGATTTGAAATTGAAGGCTTCGGTGGAAAAAGGGCGTTAGGTTTTTTACTCAAAAATGAAATTTATCAAAAACGCTCCAAATTTCGCATGCAGTTTTGTTTAGGTGCGTTAGACAATGTTCTGCATGTTTTTTTGCTGAAGTTTGTTTCGTTTTCGAGATATTACGTATGCAAAAAACCCTGTATTTGTTGTCACGTCAGCACGTGACCGCAAAGACGGTAATTTCACTTAAAATCCAGCAAAATATTGATCTTTTGCAACGTGTAACCTCAAAAAGTGTTGATGTCAGGTTAAAACCGTTAAAACTTTTATTTCACGTTAACGTGCGACCGCAAAGACGTTCGGTTCACTCAAATTACAGCCAGATGTTAATTTCCCGCAATGCGCAAGCTAGACAATGTTGATATCAGGTCATTTACAGAGACTTAAAATTTTGATTTCACATTATCACGCCACCGCAAGGACTTAAACCCTTAGGGTTTTACTTAGGGTTAGGGTTACCGCTCGAAACTAGGGCTAGCGTTGAAGGGTTACGGAACAAGGTTAGGCTTAGAGTTAACGCTTAGGGCTACGGCTTGAAACTAGGGTTACCGCTTGAAACTAGGGTTACGGAACAAGATTAGGCTTAGAGTTAACGCTTAGGGCTACCGCTTGAAACTAGGGTTACCGCTTCAAATAGGGTTACCGCTTGAAACTAGGGTTACGGAACAAGGTTAGGCTTAGAGTTAACGCTTAGGGCTACGGCTTGAAACTAGGGTTACCGCTTAAAACTAGGGTTACCGCTTGAAACTAGGGTTACGGAACAAGGTTAGGCTTAGAGTTAACGCTTAGGGCTACCGCTTGAAACTAGGGTTACCGCTTGAAATAGGGTTACCGCTTGAAACTAGGGTTACGGAACAAGGTTAGGCTTAGAGTTAACGTTTAGTGTTACCGCTTGAAACTAGGGTTAGCGTTGAAGGGTGAGGGTTATTGCCGAGGGTTAGCGCTAGCGCTTCATTGTTAGGGTTAGCGCTTCGGATAACGTTAGAGTTAAGGTCAGGACGCGTTAGGGTTAGTGCAGTGTTAGGCCAAGGAGAACAATCAAGATGTAACCTTAAAAAATGTTGATTTCAGGTTTTTAAAACCGTTAAAATTGTGATTTCACGTTATCACGCGACCGCAAAGACGTTAATTTCACTCAAATTACAGCCAGTTCACTTTACGCGATTTCGCGTTAAGGCATGACGGCAAGGATGTTGATTTCACTTCAAATCCAGCAAGCTGTTCATTTCACCCAGCACGTAAACTCGAAAACGTCGATTTCGGGCCTAAATAGGTTAAAATGTTGATTTCACTTTAAAGCGTCACAGCAACTATCTCTATTTCATTTTAACTGCCTGCAACGTATAAGCTTAAAAATGTAGGGCTGACAGATTAACAGATTAACCCTTCTGTGCAACGTACAGGTCTCTCTCCTTACATCTGCATGGCCCCTGATCCCAGAAGTTTAAAACACTACAAATCATGCCGATTTGAAGTAAAATCAACGCAACCTGGATCACAGATCTATGTTTTGAATCAATCGATCGCTTCTTGTTGGCCATTATTATGTTGGAATAAAAAAGGAAAAAAACACGCTCTGTAATTAGTTAAATATTATTGTGATTTACGGAGTCTTGTCTTGTCTTGTCTTGTCTTGGCTTGTCTTGCCGAACGTGATCGAAATGCATGCCGGGAAGGTTCTGTTACACCTCGTGCGCGGGTAAACATGGAGGATGATGCAAGAAAAATTTTATAAGTCTAAAAGCAGTTCTCATTTTCCAAACTTTGAAGCTAGCAACGCTTGGCAAATGGGCCACAACTCACGACAGGGTTTTATTCTTGGGCAAGAACTGCTCTTGGACTTTGCTGCCTGGATCGACCTGACTTCGAACGCTGATAACTGACTTGCCGCTGATATCAGTTGCGTTGGAAGTTACAGAACACGTTTTGCTTCTTTAAAACATGCTGGTGACTTACGGGTTATCAAGGCTTTATGATGCCTATCAACCACCAGGCAGGCTACAAGGTACTTAAAAACAATGCTTAAGATATTAGTCGAAAGAGCTGTACTGCATCATGCATCACTTCTCTTTGCTTTGACGCTCGATCGAAATTCACGTGTTGTCTCACGTCACAATAAGCTGTATAAAAAAATCTCTCCAGATTCCCGCTGTATACGCATTTTTTTTAAAATAGATATCTTCATTTTTGAAAAAAGAAAAGGAACAGAGCGAAAAAAAAAATTGAGCGACCTCGTGTCGAACCGGTGTCACGGCAAAACAAATTCGAATCTGGCCCGTTCAGCGCCTCATCCGCTTGTGCTAACGAAGCAGTAGTAAGAGCTTAAGGTATTATAGTGAGTTGATCGCTTAGCGAAACAAAAGGTTTCTTTTGTTTTCCATTCAACAAAAGGTCCCCAGAGGATGCCCTTGGAAAAATGTGTTTTTTTGCATACGTAATATCTCAAAAAGGAAGCAAACTTCAGGGAAAAAACATGCAGAACATTGTTTGACACACGGAAACAAAACTGCATGCGAAATTTGGAGCGTTTTCGACAAAGTTCACTTTTCAGTAAAAAACCTAACGCCCTTTTTCCACCGAAGCCTTCAATTACGAGCACAATTAGTCCCTGAATTGTACGACACGAGGTCCAGTTACTAACAGGAGCCATAATCAGGGACAGAGACCGTAAGCGCGCGCCATTTCTAGTATTGGGGTTGGCGCCATGATATGGGACAATTTTTCTATTTTTAGAACAAATTGCGCCATCACCTGCGGCACACGCGCGTACATTGCTGCGAGGATTTTCGCGGATGTCGCGCAGGGGAAATGGCGTCCGAAATTCCCGAAATCGTTTATGCTTTTGGCCCACTACTCAACGCCTTTATGGCTGTTGGAAGTTTGCTTAAGTATTTTCGCCGTGTAAGTTGCTCCAGTTTGAGTGAAGACAGTGCCGAATTTAGGTATGTCCCGCTTTATATCGCTGATCAAGTTGAGTTCCGCGGCTCCTTTTAAGTTACAAGAACTTCACATTACTCCAATCTAAATTTCACTATGTA
>JAHPZR010001318.1:62500-71321 GCA_019787425.1 Platygyra sinensis
TCAGTTTGAGGGTGTTTCTGTTAAAAATTTTCCTCAATTTGTGGCCAGCAGGGAAGCATTTATCAATGAGGCGTAGAAACTCTCTTCCTATCTTGCTCTTGACATTCTTGTTGTACGGCGGATTGTACCAGATAATTTTCCGGGATCGGTTACGTCTTTGGGATGGTGCCCTTTGTGGTGGTTTAAACTCCAGCTTATGTGTATACCCACTCTGATTTCTACATGCCGGCACCGACGAAAGTTCATCCTCAGATATAGTTAACTAACTGTATTTCGTTTTTAAAGCGCGCGCATACTGGCGCTTAAAACGTTTGACATGCTTTAAGCACGTGCATAGATTTTGTATTTTGTATTTTTTAAAGTGCATTCGAACGTGCAACGATTGATTGTAACGATTTTTTACGATGCTTTGTAACGGTCCGTTGTAACGGTTTATTGCGTCTTGCGCGAACAAAACGCTGATGTGTATTTTAGTAGGTTTCAGTGTATATGGAAACTAACTGATGAGTGGGCTAGCTTTATGTTAGCCTACGAAACAGATTTGTATTAAACTCCATATGTACTCAAGATCTGAGTAGTCACTTGAAACATTTTGTTATTCAGTATATATATATATATATATATATATTATATATATATATATATATATATATATATATATTCTGACTGTATTCCTAAGAACATACCCGCAGATTTGACCACCTTGATTCATGATTTTTTCCCTTCAGGAAAGGAGGGGAGAGGGGGGTGGGGGGTGGATTTCTTAATGCCAGAAGCTTCCAGGGCTTACCTAGCTTGAAATGTCATCTTTTTTTATTTATTTATTTAGTCTAACACCCCCCCCCCCCCCCCCGCCTCTCCTTTCCCTTTATCCAAGTGGCGTTAAGTTTCGCCCAGGCCACACTCGATTGATTTTAGTTGGCGCGGTATCTCGGAGTTGGTGTTGATCAATCAGCTTTCTATAACTGCTGTCTAAAGGAAGTCTGCCGGAGGACATCATAAAGTCCAATGAAGGTGCAAATCGAACGATTTGCTAGCAAGCGTCGTCCATTATCGTGCATGAAGCCATCCTGAGATGTGTTAGGTGCGGGACGTCATTTAGTCCCGTAATCGTAGTCCGTTTTGCCCGCTGCATGTGACAATAATGTTGTGCTTGCTTTAGACAGCAAAGAGTCTTAGCCACATCAATTTAGGGCTTACACATGCAACGGAGTAGACATTTCTAGCTGCTGTTGGCGTTATTTGGCCTAAATTTTGATGCGGCTTAAGACTTGGAAAAATATCTGTTGTAGAGATGACATGCTACTTTCCCGCCGTTGGAAATTGAAGTACATCTGGGACATTGCTATTTGCGAGTAAAACATGCCCACGAACAGAGTGAAGGAAAGCACGTCAAAGGCTGATCGATTGTGAGTGAACCTTTCATTTCCTTGTTTTAATCAATTTCAGGCGTTTTCGGCCTAACTAAGTGTCAGACATGTCTGTAATTCCCTAGTGCGGGCGAGATTTTTTTGTGTGGTTTCCGGTCGATAATTGCCCTTTTGACAAATTGCAAAACATGATCTACCAAGCCGAAGTCACGACACCAACCTCAAGAGACATACATTGGTCTTTGGGATACAACCTTTAAGTTAAGATACAGAAACCATGTGTGCTCATTTAAGAACGAGCGGTATAAGCATGCAACTGAATTAAGTAAATATATTTGGAGTCTAAAGGATAAGGGTATTTCGTACAACATCAAATGGCGAAAGGTAAAACAGGCCCGATCATATTCTAGTATAAGCAAGAGATGTAATTTGTGTTTATGGGAAAAGTATTTTATTATCTGTAAACCCGAAATGTCAACACTGAACAACAGAAGTGAACTGATATCTAATTGTAGACATTCTAAGAAATTCCTGTTAAAAAATGTATTCGCTTTGCAACCAATCATATTTCTACATGTCACGCCACTGGGCATTGTTCTGTATTTTCAAATTTTGTATATCTTCATATGTATCCGTTATTTTTGGCAGTTGCCTGATGATTGCTCCGCAAGGAGCAATAAATGTCTTCGACCAAATAATCCAACTCTGCAAATCTACACATTGCTCTAGGTAACCTATTGAGCACTTTAATAGCTGATGAAATCTTCAATTCATTATATGTATGTATGTATGTATGTATGCATGCATGTATGTATGTATGTATGAATGAATGAATGAATAGTATGACGAAATTGAGTCCCTAATGAACTTCTCACAGGTCTGCTTTAATGTAGTGCAAACGTTTCGCCCTTTGGGCTTCTTCAGTGCACGTTTAAAAACTTAAAAATTTAAAAATTACCTGGTACAAGCTGAGATTGACTCTATGTTATTTATACAAAAATTATAAGATAAAAGGTGTAAGAAATCACACTATCGTATTACGTAATATGTACAAATAGAATACAAAGAAGCTCATTAAGAAAACAATACTTGAAATAAAATAAAGAGAAGCAAAAAATAACTCCATTCCGAGGTAAGCACTAGTTGCCCGACACCGAGATTAAGAATACAAATTAACAAAGGAAGCTTCTAAACAATTTGATAATTGTAATAAAATCCCCGCACACAGCTTTTGAGAATCCCCACTTTTGCAAAATTAACAGAATCAAGAACAAGGGCCTTTGAGCGCTGGTAAAGAGAAGGCCAGCTGGTGACACAATTCGTCCGACAAATGTGTCAAAAATGCAAACGGTTAATTAAACCTTATTCTATTTTTTGAATTAAACTCGGATCCTTTGTTCAAGCCGTAAGGTTGGAGGGTGCATAACTGCAAGCACCAGAAGGCCTCTCTTGTGAGTAAAACCTTATCCATATTGTTAACGGTGTCATTTACAATTTTCTCAATAACAATGAATTCAAAGTCAGACATGTGGTGTTCTATTTTGTTAAAATGGACGGCCAGTTGACACGTGGCCTTATTGGTCAACATGGCTGACTTATGATTTCGAAATCTGACCTTGAATTACTTACTGTACCTTGGACGTTAAGAACAAAATCTTATTTTCCATTTCAGGATGCAGCCTGCATGCCAAAAACTTCCTTGAGGTCCTGGTGTACAGCAACTGAGCAATACCTTTATTCATAGCATCACAAATTACAAATAAATAAATAATCATTTTGCCAAGGATACTAAGTATAGATAATCACATTAACCCATTGACACCTATGCCACCGATAACTGCCCATACAAAAAAACTCCTCTATTTCCCTGTGCTGCCTGTAACTGACCTCAAAATAGCATGTGCAGACAATTGTCTTTCCTACCCTAACTAAAGACTCTTTGGTTCTTTTATTGTTCATTTCTTCAAATAAACCAATCAGAATGGACTTTGACCATATTTTTAGAGGACTTTAGAGGTCAGAGAAAGACAGTTTTTTGTCTTAAGATGGTGTACTTGAAAAGTGCAAGTAATCATGGCATGTTACGTAAATTGTAAAAAGACCTTCCTACAATGGCTGCAAGACATGAAGGACATTTATCCTCATTAGTTTACCACATCAGATTGCAGTCTTTTTGTTTCTACTTTTTTAACACATTGGCCATTCATTATTTATTCAACTTTAAAAAAAAACCGATATCTTGAAACCTGATCTTGTGTCTGTGGTTACTCTGCATATGGTTTATTTTTGTTTTGCGCTTTTGCTCTATCTGAAGTATTCCAAAAAGTGCCAGGGGATAAAGGGTGGGTCGTGGCCAATTTTATTCAAGTGTCAATAGGTAAAAATTAATTATTCCATTTTATAACAAAGGGCCAATAAAAGAAGCACTCTCATTAATTTAAAGTAGCACAAAATGGCTTCTGATTTTTCTGGTAATTTTTCTTTCATGAATCAATCGACCACTAATTGATGTTATATTAATTACAATATAATCAATATAATAGTATTTCTGCTTGGTAAAAAGTTCAATCTTGACATGATTTTTAAAATTTGACAATATAAAATAGACGTCACCAGGTGGTTCGCATAATTATCGTGAAACTCATTTTTGGGTTTTAAGCACTTTAAAAGTTTTATATCAACTAAGGCCCCGTCCACACTAATCCATTTTCAAACAAAAACGGGGCTGTTTTGTTCCAGATATGGCTATCATCCACTCTACAACACCGAAAACCATCACTGAAAACGGAGCCATTCGAAAATGCTCTCCAGAGTGGAGCGATTTGAAAACGATGTTTTCTGAAAACGCTGTTTTCTAGTGTGGACGGAAAAACGATGCTACCTGAATACGGTGACGTCATCAAAATAGATATGACTGGGCGCCAGATCACTTGACCGTGAGTATCCAAAATGGCGGACAGACGCTACGGACAGAATCAAGAATGGTGCCAATTTCACAGGCCGATATATTGAAATGCGCATGCATTGAGTTCATTTGAGCATGCGCACTGAGGGTATAAAAGTGTTTGGTGTTGTAGAGTGGACGGGCGAAAACGATATGAAAATGGTAAGTGTGGACGCAATTCTTTTTGAAATGGAGCAAAACAGTTTGAAAACGAATTAGTGTGGACAGGGCCTAAGGCTGCTTTTAAAAGGTTATACTATTGCCAGAGCAATTTGGACGTTCAGTGAATTGATCATTTAACTTTTTTACCAATGCTTGGTTTTGTTTTATGCCATATTTGTAGTATCAATCAGCCAAAGAAGAATCTGAAAAATGCTGGAAACTGATGCTAGCCACCTTACAAAAACACACTTAACCCAACACTTTTCTACATTTGTTACTTCTTTACATGCTTAATAACATGCAAAGCAAAGCAAAGCAAGATCAACCCTATATGTGACTGTTCACAGAAAAACATACTTTAACGCTCCTCCGTTAAACGGCTAAAAACTAACAGGTAACTAAGGGATAGTTAACGGCCTTCAAAGGGTTCTAACGCTTTGTGCTAATGTTCTAACAGCTAGCAAGTTTTGCCTAACGGCTCGTTAAAACATTCTAAAGCTTTGCCCTAACGGTCTAACAGTCTAGTAATTCTGCTTAATGGCTCGTAAAAACGATCGGCAACCGTTTAACGGCTGTGAAAAAAATCTAACGAATAACCATGAAATTTCCTTAACGCTTGCATCTGATCTGCTTGAGCTTTTGCAATTGGCGCCATTCATACTCTACAGCCAAAGAACAGTTTTATAAATCGTTAATACAGAAAAAGGTCAATACACTCACGAAAATTTAATGCCAACTACATTCATAGCCACCAAATAAATTCCAATCATAGTAAGATACTAGCAAGCAAAAAAGCTGACTCATGACTAATAAGTTTCATATCGACATGAATTCATAATCTTTTCCTATGATTCATGCTGGACATTTATCAAAATAGTTATAAAAATATCCCGCCGCAATTGTTGTTTGGAACAAACTAATCGTGAATGCATTATTGATTGATTCAGTCGTGTCATACATACTTTATCGGTGAACAGCACACAGTTTTAGCGAATCTCAAGCTAAATATAACTAAATGCATACAATGAACCCGGAATTAAGTCACTCATCTCATTCCCTCTTTAACTACATTGCTCTTTGTAATGCGAAATAGACTCTCCCCGGTGCTCGCTCGTCCGTTCGCTCCCTTTAATACCATTTTCATGCATTTGCACTGTAGCTTATGAATTCAAATTCCGGCCGAGACAATTAGCTCACGACTTCCAATACACAGATTTCTTCACTTATAACTATTGCCGGGCCATTTTAAAGTATGACAAACAGTTACATTACCATCTAACAGATGCTAATTTTTTCTGACGGCTCTGCGATGTAAGGCTTTCCGTTCTAACGGTATGATGCTAATGGCTAACGCTTTCACTTTCCCCTCAACGTTTTGACTTTTAGTGCTAACGGTTAGGTGAACGCCTCTAACGTTTACAAGAAATTTTCTAACGGTGAACTAACGGTTGGTTGATGGTTTCGCCCGTATAACGGATAAGCGCTAAAGTATGTTTTTCCGTGAACGGTCACATATACATTTCTTGAACTAATAAAATATGTTACTGTCTTTACACCATGTCTTCATTCTTAGAATACATCTAGTAGAATAGTGAAAGTTGATATCACTTCAAGTCTGTTGTTAACCTCCATGATTTTTATCCTTTAAATCTGCATAAAATTTTGTTGGGTGGCCTTAGTTCGAGTAGTCACGGTGTAAATGTTTATCTACCCCAGAAAATCAAATTCTTGAATTTTTTGGACACTTTTGAGGTCTTTACAAATTTCCCCAAACACCTCGCCCTTCCAGGCCTTTTAGTGTTACCCTAGAGTAGACAATTACTGTTATAACTGCAGTTTGTACTTTTGGCTACAAGAGTGTTTTGTCTGGTTGGACTAATAAATTGTGCTACTGATATTTCCAATAGTTTTCTTTTTGTTTGACTTGAAGAATCTTAGCTTCACAGTCAATCTCTACACACAAAAAAATACCCCTTTCAGTCTTTCAAACAGCAACTATAGCAGTGACTCGTTACATACATGTATGTGCTGATAGCAACAAGTATGGTAATGGTATGTTGGAAATTGATTTTGGTGGTTGACATACATTTTTGTATTGATTTAGTTGTTTACATCTAAGTGAGTGACAATTTAGCATGTTGTGCAAAATCAATATTGGTCATTGACATATTGTTTGTTTACATCTGAATGGATGATAAATTTGCATATTCTGACCCCTAACTATAGTTGTTTGTACTCTTTGCATATCTATAACTAAAAACAAAAAAGATTATACATGAAGTAAAGAAGAGAGAGAAAGGCTGTTAGGGTTCAGTTATAAATCATTAAGTTACTAGGACACCGAGTGGGCACATGTACAATGTAATAGCATACAGGTGCTATCATACCAACATTTTATATGGAGAGTTCAAGGGAGATTAAGGTGGCTCTATATAGTATTTTACAAAGCTTAGCATATTACATATGCATAAATAATTTCTCCCTTGGCAAATGGTTATCACATAGCACTAGCTGGAAGGTCAAAAAATATAAACCTACATCCTTAGACTACTTCTGGAAGAATCTTTCAGAACCTAAATGTCGTTGCTATGGCAACTACTGTTAGAAATGCTTAGCTTGTTTTTTGAACCTACCAGACTTCTAGATGGTGTTTCTCGGTTTCTACGCGGTGAATTTTCTTTGTTTTTGGGGAAGCAGAGTTAATATCCAAGTAGTTTCAACTGGCAACGGTACAACAAAATCTGTACATAATTTTCAGAGGAATTCGCAATTTTCGTTTTTGACGCGTGTTACATTAACGTATGTATGAAATTTGATGATTTTTTGCTAGCGACGAGAAAAAGAAAAATCCTATCCATGTGCCAATTTTCAAAAAAATTATCTGTCTGGAACACGCATAATATGCATTTTCGATCACTCAAAAACCTGCGTTTTTTGGTGACATCATCAAAAAAGAAATTCTTCAAGTTACGGTACTGCGCATGCTCACGTTTCGCTTTCTTCGCACGTGCTAGTTGAATTAGACGAGAAGTAGAAGCTTATTTTCCCCCACTACGGGGAACAGTATACCTAAGTGTTGTCATGCTTATGGAAATGCGTTGTTTCCTCCACTGCCTTAAAGTGCTCAACGATCTTGGCCAGAATACGGGTTGTTTTTGTCACTCGTAGAGCCTTGCTAGTTGCTGAAGATGGAGGCAGAGACATAACGCCAACAAGCCCCTTTGCTCTGGACTTCTTGAAAACATTCTTCAGATCTTGATACGAAATGCCACTTCCGGCTATTTTTTCAGCAATCTGTTGTTTGATGGGAAATTCCGCGTTTGTTGGATGATACAGAGTTCCACGGAATGTCTGCAGGAGTTTGTAGCGACGATCAAGGTATTTCATGTCGTTTTCTGCGTACTGTGTTGTTGACATGTTCTCTGTTAACATGTCCTCTGAAATGTTCAAACAAGATTCTCAAACTCATTAATAATTCATAAGTTTGATAGCCAATAAAAATGGCTAAATTCGTCAAGTGCACAAGTTTTGATACCCAATGAAAACCTAGATGAAACCCACTCGTGTTTTGGATATCATATCCAAACCACACATTGCTTTCATCTGATTCCTCATTGGATATCAAGATTCACGCATCAAAACAAAAGAAATTAAGCATAAGAACAGAATTTAAAAAAAATTAGCACCCTTGGGAACTTGCATTTTAATAAAATATTTTTAACAATAAAACTCATGCAATTGGAAATTAAAACGGTTTTAAATACACATAGCGTCCGATACTAAATACTTCCATAAACAGTTTTTGGTGGATATCTCTTTACCTACGTTTTGCTCCAATTCAATGACAAATTTTCTTTGCCAACAATTCAGACTCAAGCATAACGATTTCCTTAATATGTAAGTCCAGCGCTTTGAAACCTAATGTTAATCAGGTAATAGCTGAACGAATCTCCCGAAGGAATGGATATTTTTCTTTACCCAAGTAATTTGCTATTCGTTAAAATAGTTTACGCGCATTTGTTTTGTACCTTGATGACGGGGGATACGACTTTCTTGACTTAATTCTCTCTTCGTAAACCATTTTTGGCTCCTACACCATGCCACTCCTTCCTCGCTTGTGGTTGGGCGCTAATGAATCATGCATACAAACGCCTTCTTTCGGAAAAGGGGAAATATTTAACACTGCATAATTTCTTATTGTTTCGTTTGCAAAAACATGTCACTGCATAATTTCCTATTGTTTCATTTGAGAAGCCATATCAAAAACTCGTGCTTCGTGTTTCTCAGTGTTTGGAACCCCTGATGAAACACTCGTACTTGTTTTTGATATATTACGTTAAAGACT
>JAHPZR010001319.1:0-5000 GCA_019787425.1 Platygyra sinensis
TTTGGCGAGGTGTACCAAATTCCGGTCACCAAGAAAACATTAACAGACACAAAATATCTCAAAGAAAAGAACCATTTTTAAGTTTACTTTTTTTAGTAGTTAGCCCTTGGGGTTAGCTCTCATGAAACTTCCAACTTTAAAAGATAAGCGAAATGCGAATCATATCGGAAAACCAATTGTAAACAACTCCGCTACGAGCCTCTTAATTGTATTCGCTTGTTCGGTTTTCACGCTAAAACTTCTCTTATTAAAATTGGCTTGTAAATCTCATGAAAGTTGTTTACAAAAGGAAAGACGGAAATACTCGTAAAAAAACGAAGAAAGAAACAAAACTTTGCAAATTTAACAATAACAAAAACAGAATAAAAAAGGCACTGTCAACGAGCTCTACTTGCCCCAGGAATGACCCTCATTGAAGACCTATTTGGTTGAGAAATAATTTCGGTTTGCTGCTAGCTGTTGTGTTGTCTATGAAGTTAAGAAATGGCAGTAACTGGAGAAAGTGTCCGGAATTAAGCAAAACTATTGTTGCACACAGTTCAAAAAGAGCTTAAAACGCGCTAAACTTGGCCTCGTAATGTAAATTAGCCATGTGTTTTGCCATACTTGGAGGGTGAATTTAGTGGATGGAAGAAACTGGAGAACCCAGAGTAAAGCCTTCAGAAAAAGAATGAGAACCAACAACAAATTCGGCTCACATCATCCTTGGTCTAGGAATTGCTCATTAAAAAAAATCAATTTCTTTTTATTTATTTATTTATTTATTTATTTATTTATTTATTTATTTATTTATTATTTATTTACTTGTTTATTTATTTATTTATTTATTTATTTATTTATTTTATCACTTCTCATGCCATTTACCCCAAAGATATAAGGTTTAACTGGATTACTGCTGGATGGAGCTAAGAGTTAGGGAGTTAATTCAATAAAATCAATGGAAAATTTACCTTGTCATTATTAATTACAGATCTGTGATGTAAATTTTAAATGGAGAGTTAATAACAAATTGTGCCTTCCTTTTTAGGTCAGTCATGATATGGACACAAGAGAAAGATTATATAATGCTGACTGCAATGGCAGGGGAGGGTGTTTTTGATTCAAAGGCTGGTACTAGAGAGAGAGGTAATGCATGGCAAGCTGTGGCAGATAGCCTAAACTGCCATGAAGCTCAAAGATTCAGCGTTACTCAACGGTCTGTTCGAGACAGATATAACATTCTAGCCAAAAGAGTGAAAGCAAAATTATCCAAAGAAGAAAGAGAAAGTGGTGGAGGCGATTCTGAGCTGAGTGAATCAGAAAAACTTGTGGAGGAGTTGATTGCTCTGAGTGAGGAGACAGAAAAAAGAACTGAAGACCAAAATGAGGCAAAGAGGGAGGCAGTAGCAAACGAAAAGAAACAGGCAGTAGAGATGAGAGAAAGGGCACTTGAAAGATTGGGAGAAACAAGAAAGAGGAATGAAGGGGAGAAGCCAGAAGAAAAGAAGGCAGCAACAAAAAGAAGGAGAAGATCAGGAGGAGACACAATTGAATGGTTAAGGGAAAGGGCAGAGGCAGACTCAGAAATCAAGAAGCAGGAGATGGAAGAGAAGAGAGAAGAAAGAAAGCAACAGCAAAACTACATGAGACAGTTAGAGGAAACGAGACAGCAGCAGAGCGAGCAAGTTACCATGATGCAACAGCAGATGTTACATGCAGTGCAGCAGCAACAGCAACAGCAGCAAGAACAACAGCAGCAACAATTTGCCCTGTTGCAACAACAGATGATGGCAATTTTTCAGCAGCAGCAGCAACAAACACAGGCTCTGTTAACCTTGCTTCAAAAAAAGAACTAAAACAAATTTAATTAATACAAGTTGTCTTTTAGCTTTATATGATGATTAACTTTGAACAACATTTAACTTGATCAATCATTTCTTCAAACGCTTTAAATTTATTTAGACTGACAATCTTTAAATTTTGGGAAACTTTAATCTTACTTGTACCATACAATGGTTTTCTCCTTTAGTTTTGGCCCTCAATAAAATTATTGGCCTTGAAACTTTGTATAGACTCAAACAGAATGGTCCAGGTTTAAGGAAGTAAAATTTGGTTTATAAGTTCTGTATTCTACATTTAAGTCATCATGTGTCTGTCAACCTTGATAGGATAGCCCACTGTTCTTCGGGACTAGGCCTTCAGTTACTAACTTCAGTACATACTTTACAAGATATCCTTTATGCTATAACTTCTTAAAGTGTTCAACATTGATGGCAAGGAAAAATCCTGAAATGGATTTTAAAAATACTAAAAAATGCTTTTGCACACCTTCCTTTATCTCCAGATATCTGCTCCCTAGTATGTGAAATGTGCATAAGAATCAAGAATGTGGTAAACTCTATGTTGAGTTATATGAGCACCAGGGATTTAAGAACACTAGTTGAGCAAAAGTGCTAGTGTGCAAAAGTATGTGAAAAACACGATACAAAAAATGCTTAATGTTTAGTATAACTCCATCAACAAACATGTCTACTTTGTTTAACTGACTGCATTGTATCTTGACAGTGCACTCTTGAGACATAAGGCACATGCCTTATAGTGAACCCACTCTGACTATTCACAGTGCTTGTATTTCAGTGAACATTTTATAATAGAGGAGTTCACGTTCAAAGGGGAATTATGGGTAATCAGGGAAAATTTACAAAGAAGCAAAGTCATAAATCAAATGTTTATCTTTATATTTGGAGACGAACCATATGGTGTAGACGGAGAAACCCCTTTTCCAGGTTTACCAGTGTTTTTGAACCGATCGAGCGATTGCTGTGGGCATACTGGTTGGAATTTTTTTTTTTTATGATTAAAACAGAATGATTTGATAAAGTCTTAGCCATTCAAGCCACAAAATAACATTTCCGCTTCTCTGATAAGTAGACTAATGCCTGGCTCAGTCGACTCAAAAACACTAGTAAATGCAGGAAAAGGGTTTCTCCATATACAGTAAAAGTTTCTTCTCAAAAAGGAAACTCAAAATGGAATTATGTAGAAAACGTATATATTTTGCCGCTGTTTTTTGTTTTACAACCTCACCCTGATTTTCCATGATGCCCCTTAGAGCTTGAACTTATCTATAAGGGATACACTACATCCTTTTTTGTTAGAATTAGGCATAGGTTTCTCAACCTTTTCTATAAATCAAGTTCACATGAAAAGTTACCATGAAAAATAATCCCTTAAAGTAGGGGGTTCAATTCCAAACATTTGAGAGACCTGATTACTGTACAGACAGGTTTGAGCATTTTCCAACAAGGCGCATACAAAATACATTTTTCCCACTAGACTCAAATTAACTTTCATTTGCCTTTTAAAGTCAATAAATTTAAAATAATTTGTTATGTTCCCAAACAACAATTCCACTGCCACTCTGACCTCACTCATGGATTTGTTGTAAAGTTCCATTTGTGGTGTTAAATTGTTGCCTCTGAATGGTCCCTGGAGATGTACTCCCAAGGGATAAGCAGGGTCACCATACAGACAAAGTGGCTCCCCATTGTAGAAGGCTACACGCCTCAAATCAGTCAGTAAACCAGACTCGTGTAACATTGTACTATCATGCCTTTTCCCTTCAAACGGGCCAGACAGATTTGCGATCAGACCATTTGGTGTTACGACACTCTGACATTTAATAGCGTGGACTCGCTTGTGTCCATTATACATGACACGCTGATTCTTTGTAGGACGAGCTATACTTCTCACAGTTCCATCCACGAAACCGAAACAGTTTTCGAGTGGTGACCCCTGAAGGTGAATGGCATTTGCATATCTATGCAACTGACCTGGTTGCACAAAGGGATTTCTATCCCAGTTCTTAAGTCGATGACAATGATTTGTGTAAATCAAGTCTAGCACTTCGTTGAATATGAGACATAGCTCAGTCGGATTTCTGCCAAAGCGCGGCACCATGTCCGTGTATCGACAAGGATACGCTAGTCTCTTTAAGAGAATACACATTCCTTCCATTCCCTCGCACACAGATCTTTGACAACACACTATCTCGTCTGGAATTTGCAAATTTTCACGCAACAAGTCAAGGTCCTGCCTCCCAAATCGTAACTCAGTCCAGCATTCTGACTCGTCCCAAGCATCAATGTCAAAGCGTTCAAATTTATAATACGGAAAAGTCAGTCTTGACCAATTTGCATCGTATAAACAAGCGAATTCCACGTCATCAATTATGTTTGTATATCGTGAAATCAACAAAGCGTCGCGAACAGTGGCGAGACTCGCCATTTTTCCGATTTGTTTTGGCCTTGGTGAACGCGAAATTTTGATTGCATCATTTTTATATAGCGCAAGTAAATACACGACGACACAAGATCAAACTCAGGCTATCTTTAATTGAAAGAAATTTTAAAAGACTTCTATAACGACAGAACTACAGAACTACACATCTAACTTACCGAAAGCGAACGCACTGCTGATAAGGCCAAAGACATAAGCTTTGCTCAGTAAACTCGATCCCTTTGATCAAACGAAAATAAACCATTTCGTGTTACTTCTGTTACTTGAGAGGCAATGAGTCAAAAAGGCAAAATTCAGATGAAAAACACCTTGCTTATTTGTTATCAATCGACAGCCTTGGAGAAGCGAAAGAACAACGAGTAAATCCTTCCAGAACATGGGCATTCACCTCGCACTTTGCTAAATCATATTTCAGTCACAACGCGACGGCGTTGTCGACCCAGTTCCCTGCGGGTAATTTTGCTGCGCGCGCCGTTGTCAAATGACGTTCCCGTTCTGTTGCTAAATCACTCTATTATGATTGTTAAGAAGACAGCTCCGAAGTGACGTGGCACGCAAATAGCGCGCTCACAATGAAACATCGCTTTGAATTTAAGTCACGCGTACGTTTATTGCGCGTACGAATTTAAGAGGACGTTTCATCGAGGGAATTTTTAGACAGTTTCCTGTGAGCAGTTGTTGTGTCTTTTAGAGAGTTTTGTATCGTTTAGGGTTTACCGTTT
>JAHPZR010001319.1:10000-15000 GCA_019787425.1 Platygyra sinensis
TTTTTGATAATTTCCGATTCGCCAGTTACTTAAGAATTGCTTTTATTTCATACGAGTACGGGTTTCTTGATGTGCTTTGACCGTCACCTGTTTTGGAAAGCTGTCAAAGTTTTGAGTGGGTAGTTTTAGCTAACAAGGAAAATTATAATCTTTCATTCTTTTTTTACCTCAATAACCTTCTGTCTCGTTCTAGTTTTTAAATCTTCAACAAATTCTCTCTTCTCTGTGCAGAAAAAGTCTGAAAAAAGTGATGCCGGGACAAAACTGTGAGCTTAATTGCCTATTAACCACAGAACAAACAAATGAATTGTATAAACTCACGAGGAATTAAAGTTTATACATTTCTTTTCTAATTTACCGTTCTTTGTTTGTGAAGGACCTTTTTTTGGTGTTCAGTTAATGATGGAAACCGAAAACATCGATGGCAAGAAAAAGTGTAAATTACATTTCAATACCCGTTGGAACCAACCCAACAGCTTGACCGCAATGAAAAATGAATACAAAAATTGAATCGAGATATACTTCTTAGCGCTATTAATTAGTCGTTCATCAGTTTCAAAGAACATGCTTTGGTAAATTCAATATGTATTATGTTCAATACAAGTTTTGGCTTACCTCCAAATTATTACTAACATCGACATAAAGTGTTATTTTCTGAGGATAAATTTAGGTGGAAGAATCATTCCTGAACACAGCTAGAAACTACATTCGGAACCCTTTTTTAACTAGGAAAAATCGTGGAATAAGGATGCTTTATTTTCATGTTTCATTAGGTCAGTTATGGTATGGTCCGAAGCCAAAGATTACATTATGCTAAAAGAAGTGGCTGCAGAAGGGGTTTTTGACATTAAACCTAGCCTGGGAGTAGAGACAGAGGCACGCAAATACATGACGACCAAGATAAAACTCTGGAAATGTTTAATACTGAAATAGAATTTTAAAAAGACTTACATAACTACCGTGAGAACTATACATCTAACTTACCGAAAGCGAACGCACTGCTGAAGGCCAAAAGTGTAAGCTTTGCTCAGTAAACACAGTCCCTTTGATCAAACGAAAATAAACCATTCCGTGTTACTTGCGAGGTGATAAGTCCAAAAAGCGAAATTCAACTGAAAAACACCTTGCTTGTTTTTTATCAGTCAACAGCCTCTGAAAAGTGAAAGAACAACGAATAAATTGTTCCAGAACATGGGCATTCACCTCGTACCTCTTTGCTAAATCACGGTTCAGTAAAAGCGCGACGGCGTAGTCGACCCAGTTCCTTGCGGGTATTTTTGCTACGCGCGCCGTCGTCAAATGACGTTCCCGTCGTGTTGCTAAATCACTCTAGTGAAGGTAAATGCTATCCTCGATGACGCATCGAACGGAACGATGCTAAACGAAGAAGTTGCTGGGGTACTGGGACTGCAAGAATTTTTCCAGAAAGTTCAAGTTCATATTCTCAATGATTCAGAAGAAACCTTTCAGTCCATGCCATTAAAGATTGAAATTGAAAGTTTCGATGGGAAGTTCTCGAAAGAAATCAGCGTGAAGACGTGCCCGCAGAAGGTCACAGGCAATTACAGAGTTGTGAATTGGACCGAACATCAGAATAAATGGCCTCACATGACCCAGTGTAGCTTTGCCAAGCCAGCAAACAATGGACTTGTCGACCTTTTGGTTGGCATTGATAACGCTGAACTCCACTATTTTCACGTTGATCTCCCAGGGAAAAGTGATGGACCCATCGCCCGCCTTGGACCACTTGGGTGGAGTTGCGTTGGTGCACCTGACGAAAACGAAACCGCGAGAACGCGGCGTTCCCAAGTCATTCTTACCTTGTTTACAAAACAACCTGTATGGAGCGACCGCGGATGAGAATCTTGTTGCGATGTCGATAACAGCCTCAAGAGTTTCTGGGAAATCGAGAAGTCTGACACAGAACGTACTGACAGACTCGTACTAACCGAGGAAGAAAGACTAGCCTTAAATAAGGTATCCGTTCCCAGGAAAGACAAGAAACCCGAGCTCCCTGACACTAAGCTTTTGGCTTTGTCCCACCTCAGAAGTACAGAGAAAAGCTTAAAGAAAGACGACCGAGTCGCCGAAGAGTATAAAGCAACTATTACGACCATCGTTGAAAGGGGATATCTGCTAATGGTTCCTTCGGACGAGCAGCTGCCAAACAACGTATGGTATTTGCCACTTTTCCCAGTCCTGAGGATGGATAAAACGACAACGAAAGTGCCAATTGTGTTTCACTATGCTGCTAAATGTAATGGCATTTCCCTGAATGACATAATCTATGATGGATTAAAATATAGATAGGAACCTGCGCGCGCTCTGATTGGTCAAAACCCATGTTTTATCAGAGTATAAAACATAAAAAGGGTGTTTTATTGTTTTGCGCTTGTAAAATCTATATCTTAAACCAAATGAAGAAGTATTACACTGTGATAATACACTCCAGCCATTTGGGAACACTCGAGAAATGTAGAAAACACTCGGCTGTGGCTCGTGTTTCTACATTTCCCTCGTGTTCCCAAATGCACTTCGTGTTTTATCACACTGTAATACACGGCTTAGGCTTCTTTATTTGTTAAGTAAAACTACAGCAAGATCTTTTCAACATCCTTGTCCGTTTCCGTCGAAACCCTGTTGGTATCGCTTGCGACATAAAAGAAATGTAACTCCAGATAGATATTGAGGAGCAGGGCTGTTCCCATTTCCGACTGTTGTGGAGAGACCTGGACCCTAGCCGAGAACCGGACGTATTCGAGTTCAGCCGTGTAGTGTTTGGAAAGAATTCCGCGCCCATGGAGTCACAGTTTGTAGCATAGGAGAACGCTCGAAGAAACCAAGACCGTTATCCCCTTGCAGCTGAGACCGTCCTTAGGTCAACCTACATGGACGACTCTATCGACAGTGTTGTCTGAAAGAGGTGAAGATTCCCTACGAAGTTCAGACCCCTGTCAAGTCGAAGCGCATTGTGACATTTGTTGCCGCCTCTGATCAGCGAGCTTATGGTACGGCTCTTTACATCCGGTGCAAATATCATAACGATGCCTTCACTAGTCGCCTTATTGTAGCCAAGAGCAAAGCCCGCGGAAACATTTTGAATTTAAGTCACGCGTACGTCTATTGCGAGTACGAATTTAAGTTGCGAGGACGTTTTATCGAGAGAGTTTTAGACAGTTTGTAGTGAGCAGTTGTTGTGCCTTTTAGAGAGTTTTGTATCGTTTAGAGATTACCGTTTTATCGATTTAGAAGTGTTTTGACCGATTGCCGCGTTCCGTTTACCGCTCACGAACAATGGTCCTTACCCGGGATTGATTTTCCGTGACTGGTTTTGTATTCCTCTGGTCAGCTAGCTGGTAACGACAGACATTTAAAAGTTTAATCGTGATCATAAGCTGGCTTCGAGAAATTAAAGGGCCGAAATAGAAGTTCGTGAGGATATTTTTGGTCTGAGGGCGATAGCGGTCATTTCGAAAATTTTCCATCTTTTCAAATATTTTGGACTTGGAGTTATGTCTCTCGAATAAGTTAAAATTTCATTCGGCAACTGTCCGCCATGTTTACATGGCCAAGCTAAGAAATGATATATTGACTGCCTAGTGCAGTGAATACAGCGTCACAAGCCGAGCTTTTCGACCAATCAGAATGTCCAAATCTTACATTCACCTTTGGAAATTATTCTAAAGATACTAATCGTTCCTTGGTAGCTGCCTAGCTAGACAACCTCCGTTTAAACTCATTTTTTCGCAATCAACATCTAAGTCCGGAAAGTCGAATCAAAATGGTTTGTTTTACTTTCCTTGTATACTTATCAATGCTCGATAAGTAACATGTCAACACTTTATTTCGAGTTCAAGACAACCAGTTGCATTTATTAATTGGTCGTATAATTTTCTCATCTAGTTTCCATTCTTTTGTTCTAGGACTCCGAGGCTCGCTTGAATGGACTAGTCAAATGGCTCCAAGCCTAATTCGTGTCTTATCCCAAATTCTTGTCTTAACAGCTTTGAAAATGACACTGACAACAATTTCTGAAAAAAAATATTTGGCAAATGTGTCAACTACATTTTTCTATGGTCTTCCATTGCCAAACATTTCGAACTCGCGTGCACAATGAATAAGGAAGACTTCTGGGTGCCAGTGAGCAAGAAGAAAATAAATGAATTCAAAACGAGGAAGGATTTAAGAGCTTAATATACCGCTACAGGTGCTCAGGCACACGGATGATAGCTAACAGATCGTCAGTTTAAATGATCTTGACTTTTTATTCTTTCCTGGCCCACTACTTGTGGTGTTTTGTTGTGGCAGTTCAATCAGGAATTATCTGAGTAATTGATAGTAATGGCTATCAGAGAGACAGACTAAACTGCACGAGTTCGAAATGACGAAATGATATGGAATTTGTTCTGACACTGGTATACAGGCACACGTGTGTGGAATAAAAATGGGATAATTTGGTTTTATCAACTGAGTTGATAATGTCAATTGGCCACCGTAACGAGATTCGAAAGCTGACGTTTCGAGTGCCAGCCCTTCATCGGAGCGAATTGGATTCGCTCAGACGAAGGGCTAGCGCTCGAAACGTCAGCTTTCGAATCTCTTTACGGTGGCCAATTCACATTATCAACTCAGTTGATAAAACCAAATTATCCTGTAATACTCCCACCGACGCAGCACCATAGTTTCCTTAAAGAAACTTACCCCCTTTACTCGTTTGTGGAATAAAGATACTTTGCTAAACTGAACAAACTCGAGTAGTCTGCGTTGATCAGAGGAACACTCGCTACGTTTCTTCTCTCGGGTTTTGGCTCGACTTCACTACCGACGTAATACCAAGACAGTGTACATGCTTTATATTAAATACACTCAGAAGCAAACTTGTGATACACTGTATAGATCAAGAAAAGAACTAAACTTACCTTGCCAAATGCATTTGCTAGGCTTGTCTACTTTATTTATACCTTTATCCACAGTAACTGCGGAATGAAAGTACGACTGAG
>JAHPZR010001319.1:20000-50000 GCA_019787425.1 Platygyra sinensis
AAACTCACCCAAAGGATTACAAACTGAAATCAAAATTCTCGCTAATCCATGATTAGCTTACAATCAGGCTTTGAACAACCCGGCCCAGGGTTTTACAATGCTTCATTCATGTCTAACCGATTTCCTTATCCCAGGTGAAAGAACAGAACCATCATTCTCAGGATTCCACAACTGGTACCAGTTCTACCTTGAACAATCGAAAATCAAGATCACGAAAGACTCCTTCGAATTTACCTATCTCACAGAGGTCAGTATTACATGTGGTTTTCATGGATAAACTGCTCCTGGTTGTTGTGTAATTTCCAGCCCCTTGTTATATCCTATCGTCAAAGATAAGAACTTTTGCTTCCGTTCGTTCAGGTAATAGCATTTGACCGTTTTGCAACCCCAAACCCCAGCCCCGGCCCACTTCAAAAGAATCTCTTATGATTAAGGGGATGAAAACGATGAAATTTTCATCAGAGCATCCTCTCGGGAAGACCTGCTCAAAAAACTATAAATTTTGACGAACAAGGGTTAGATAATGATGGATAATTATATCTTCTGAATTTTGCATAATTAGCTGAGGGCTGCTGTCTGCCCCACATACTTTTTTAGCATAAAATTCAAGAAATATAGCTTTCACCTTCCAGGCATAACTAATATGGTTTGCACTATGATCCGATTTGGAGCAGATTCGGGATAAGGTCATTGGTGTTGCCATGGTTGCCAGTGTTGCCGTGTTGCCATGCTTTGTGTAGATTCCAACACCAATCCCAGCCTTGATCATGACATCATGTTTTGCTTTTGCACCACCGCTGAAATGTAAGGCCGCTGATGCAGATGCAATTGCTATACCCTTTATGTTTAGAGCAAATGTTCTAAACATGGGCATTAATTGACTCATTGGCATTTTATGTGAATCCATGGAGATATCTGCTAAGAAGGGCAGAGTCACTCAACCTATCATAAATAGGCTCCAGATGCTTTATGAATACAGGATCAAGTGATGGGGCTTGTCAACACACTTTAAACCATTCTTAAACTGCACCTTGAATTTGCAGGACAGTATCGATGCCTGTCTTTATCTGGGAGTTTTGTGCAATGGTAAAGTCCAGCTTGATCTCATTTCCCATATCTTTTTCTGCAATATTACTGTCCTTGTCTTTTGCACTTGAGATATCCCTTATAACCTGGTTTCGAGTGACTGTACCATAATGCTTCTCCAGCTTTGCAATCGCTGATTTGGTTAGCCTTGCCAGCCTTCCTTGAATGAATTCCCATCCTCGAATTTAGAGGCAAATCTATGGAATTCATACACGATTATTACGACACGATTACAATTTGCTGCCCCTGTAAGATGAGTGCTGTCTCATTCTTTGTACTCGAGGTCCTCTTTTTTGCCGTTATTTCATATTCCTTTAGGGATTTATATAGTTCTTCATTTTCGTTGCATAAGCCACAAACACCATAGAATTTCCAAATTGCATTGTAGGGTTTTGATTGTTCATCTGAAATCATATATCTATACACTATGTTGTAATCTTCACTCCTTCCCCATATTGCTTTGGCATCCTCTAATTCCATACTAGGGGTTGAACCACCAAAGCTGCCATCACATGTATGTTGCTCTTGCCATGTTTCAAATTCTTCTTCAGACAGAAAAGCCTTCTTCTGTGAGCAAATGTTGCAAATACACTCGTATTCAAGTAATTTTCCAGTTTAAGCAGAAATCAGAAAGCTCATTCCATGATTTGCAGTGGGCCCTCTCTTGGACCAGGTACCATCAAAACTGACTGGTATTCCTGCTACAGTCGTGTCATTATTATAAAGACCGTCTTCCTCAAGAGCAATCTTTCTTGCCTCTCCTCATTACTCTCCAGCATTTTACGAACAACATCCTTGTACGCTTCAAACAGTACATCCTCGTGGCTATATCACGTCAATTTTGACTTGGAAAAGGCGTGTTAAGAATTTCACAAAGCCTTGAAATGCCTTCTTTTCCCATGCTTATTTCATAAGAAGCAAAGACTATCCGTCTGTTTATATCTTTTTCTTTGTTTGAACTCGGAACTGCATTTGTGGCATTGTAATACCCGGTGGCAAGGAATTCTTTCATATCACAACTATCTTAGATTAAATCTGTCACTTTCCCTCACCACTAACCAAATAGAGGCTAAAAGAAATATAAACTATAATAAGAATTATTTTTAAGCTTCGCGTAACTTGGAAAAATTCGCAGAAGTTTTGGAGAACTGGTCCACGAAGATGGTATGGATAAAAGTTTGGTTTATTCTATGTTACTTGATGCACAATCTTGGCTGACTGAATGAATTCTTTCAATAAACCCTTGAAAGCTTTCCATGCGTATAAACCGATGCTCCTCTGCAACAGGCATTTCAGAAAAAAAACCTCATTAGATCCACTTTCATTGCCACTCTCGTGTAGCTTTTTTTGCAGAGACAGACACCGACAAACGCAAGCTCCACCCCAGGTCTCTTCTGCATTTTCGGCGTTCTTTCTGTTCCTTGGGGTTCCTTTAACAGGTTTTTTTTTTTTTTTTTTTAACAATACCAATTTTTTAGAACATGTTGTTTTACACCAGATCTATTCCCTATCGACATGACTATTCCCTAATAAACAAGCTGAAAATACTTACTTCTGTTCTGACTGGGATAAATCCCACCGCGTGCAATTTTACTGAGGAACCTGGCTTAAAAAGGTACAAGAACAGTAAAAGAAAGGCAGTAATCGGATATTGATCAATGGAAACGGAATTTGGAGGGCATTTTATCAAGAAATCTTAAAAAAAAGGCGTTATTTACGATTCTGTTTCCATGGCAACGAATCAACATTGGCAGACGACGTGCCACAAATCACGCTTTAAAGCTTTTCTAAGTTAATTTAAGTGAAAAATAGTTCGAAACCATAAAGTAGATAGATTAAACTGTCATTTTATTGAACTGTCATTTTCAAGTGAAAGCCATGAAATTATTGCATGACCGAAATCTGACTAGACAGTCCCCGGAAAAAGAAAATTCTTTTATTTCTAAAAAAAACCCCAAAAAATCAGGCTGGCTGGTGAATGTTCAGTTACCTTAAAATTTCCAATATCGTTGTCGGTCCTAGGGACTACTAACTCCCCTCTCCTTTCATCTAAAGTACAGGTTTATGTTAAAGCTGAATTGATCAACATTACAAAAGCGTGGAAAAAGAAACAATTTGAGTCCCGAGACAAATCGAGCACGTGACCTCCCGATCGGGTGCTCTGTCCACTGAACTACGAGAACACATGGAGAGCAAGGCCATTTGACTGAGTTCATTTGTGACAGGCGTCCTACATACTGCTAGGGTCAGCACTATCGAAGTAACATTGAGTGTGATAAGTGAATAAAGATGGTGAATTTTAAGTTCGGTAATGAACTGTGAAAGGTGAATTGATCAACATGACACGAGCGTGGGACATGCGTCAGTCCTGTCGGGAGTCAGATTTTTTTCTTTATCCCACTCTCGTGTCATGTTAATCGATTCACCTGTCACACTTCATTACCGAGCTTAAAACTCGCCATCTTTGTTCAGTGATCACTTCTCATGATGACTTCGACAGTGCTGATCCTAGCAGTATGCAGGACGCCTGTCACAAATGAACTCAGTTAAATGACCTTGCTCTCCACGAGTTTTCGTAGCTCAGTGGGTAGAGCACCCACCATCTATTCAGGAGGGCAGGAGTTCGATGCCTGTCTGGACTTAGATTTTTTTTCTTCGACCCACGCTTGTGTCATTTTAATCAATTCACTTTTCACATTTCATCACCGAGCTCAAAATTCACCATCTTTAAACACTTATCACGTCCAATTCTTGTTCGCGATAAATGAGGACAAAATAATCCGGAACGTCACCAAGTGTACGACTTCTATTCAGTACTTGAAAATAAGCGATGAAAGCAACAAAGGCATTGCAGCCCTATAATAGTGAACAACAAAACTGATTAAAAAGACAAACAAACAAACAAACAAACAAGACATCTACCTTCTCCGAGGACATCATTCAGCCATGGCTTCTATGAGGAGCATAGGGCATCCACCAAAACACGCTAGTCTAGCAATTTTCTACCAATCAGATCTAGACTGACGCAATTCTTGATTTTTGGTCGTTTCCATGTTAGTTTGGGGTGGCCCCGTTTTCTCCTGCCCTGCAGGCTCCAATTAAAATAGTGCTTGCCTTATCACACGGTCCTGGGGTTTCCTGAGCATATGCCCAATATATCTCCACTTTCTTCAGCGCACTTGGTCAGCCATCCTTTTCTGGTTGGTAATCCCCCACAGGTCTTCATTGCGGATTACCAAACGCCATCTGATTCCTACATGTAGGATGAGGCTTAGGCAGCTGTTGACAAATACCTGCACCTTGTCCGTTATTTGCTTAGTCACTCCCCAGGTCTCAAAACCATAGAGCAAAACTGCTTTGATATTACAATTGAAAAGTTCTTAGCTTGGTCTTAAGGCTCACGGTTTTGGATTTCCATAGCACTGTTAGCGAAAGGAAAGCAGATCTGGCCAGACCAATTCTTGTCTGAGTACCTTGCTCGGAGACGCCACCTGTAGATGTCGCACTGCCTAGATAGGCGAAGGAAGATTCATCCTCAAGGCCTTCATTTTCCAATTCTGTGATAGGGTTTGGGCTGAAATTGTTAGTAACATTGTTAATTGTCATATGCATGCTCTCAACTTGTGTCTTTGGATCTTCAAACCTACCAGCTTTGCTATTGAAGCTAGTGCCTGGACCTTCACTTGTGCATGCTGATAACTATGGAAGAGTAGAGCAATGTCGTCAGCAAAGTCTAGGTCGTGCAGTTGAGATGTGAGTGTCCACTGGAGACCAGTCAGTCTTGCACCCTTGTTGTGTTCCGCAAGATTCAGTCAACAACCAATAGGAAAACCAAGGGAGATAGGAGGCAGCGTTGTCGAGCACGGGTTGTTCCCGGGAATGAGTCTGAAAGCTCTCTATCATGGACCACTCTGAACGTAGAGTCACTGCATGATGCTTTAAATTAGGGATATAAATTTCTCGGGTAACCCAAAATAGTATAGGATCTTCCAAAGTGTAGCATGGTCCACACTATCGAAAGCTTTCTCAAAATCTGCGAAGGTGAAATACAGAGAAGAGTTCTACTCCAAAGACAGCTCGACAATAATTCGTAAGGCAGCTATATGCTCTGTGCATGATCTATTTCTCCTTAAACCAATTTGTTGGTCCCTCATGATAGTCTCAAGAGAGGCACTAAGTCGTTTGGAGGATGATCCTGTTGAGGATCTTGCTTAGGACAGAAAAAAATAGTGATGCTTCTATAGTTGTAACAGTCAGTTAAGTTACCCTTTTGGGGAATTTTCATAAGATGGCCCTCTTTTCAGTCTTCCGGGAAAGTTTCGTACGCTAAAGTTTCGGTATCTGTGCTAAGGTGTCAAGATCAGCCTTTAAAATCTTTGCTTTTATTACGAGGATATACCTATTCCTAACTACTACTGGAGCTTTCCCAAAGCGAAATGCTATCCAGCAAAACACGTCCAATGCTTATTACTTGTTGAAGTCGTGAGTAACCTTCAATAAGGCGTTTTTCATTTCGCGGCAGTTGCAATCAAGAGTTCTTTGATCGCAGTCGTAAGAGAGGCGCAAACAGATCTTTGAATGAGCGGAGCTCCATACCTTAGAAAATTTGGTAACCCGTACCCATCGATCTAAAACAAAATTGGTTGTCACGTGACTGTTTGTGCGTACGTTCGTCTGTCCACCCCTTTGTCCGTACGCCAAACCCAGCACCTTAAAAAGTAAGTGATTAACACCATTACCATACATACATCTCTGATGTTGGACATCCATTGCATGATAAATTGACAGCTGCAATGAAAAACTATCCGTTGACCAGTATTACGTGACCATAGTGTAGGCTCAGGTTAAAAGCTCATCGTGTTTTTAGTTTTAACTTGACCGCTGAACAGGTACTGGTTCCTCGATTGGATCGTGGAGTTAAGTCAAAATATTATTCTGTGGGAGAAGGAGGGATACAAGTGAAGGTAAAATTTTGACGCAAATTAACCCCCTGGCGCGTTGTTGAATTTCCTTCCGAGATATTAAACAATTATTGGATGAGGTTGAGCATGATATCATGAATTATCAAAGCCGAGGTCTGTGTTATCTGCCTCAGCCTTCGGCTTCGGCAGATAACAGAGACACGAGGTTTTGATAATTCATGATATCATGCGAAAACCGGATTCAATAATTGTTTTATTATACATTTTTCACATAATTCATCCTCAGAGACAGAAGCGAAGCGTTCAGCCATTTTGTTTCTGAGGAGAACACTCCAAAGGGCTTAGTAACCAGACAGACGTTGAACTTGACATGATAAATGCAATATCTGCAGCATATATTGCATTTATCATGTCAAGTTCACAAGCTATTGTGAATTGATTGAATGCTCTCGACCAATCAAATTTTTCATAGTGAGTCTGATGTATAATAATCCTTGGTAATCGTCTCTCAGAAAGTCCCTGATATATTGCGTAAGTCATTTCTATAGTTAGTAAAATTTAGAGTGCTACTATGACGTAATTTTCATCTCTTTTTCCGTCTGTTTCCCTTGAAAATTTAAAATATAGATTCAAACTAAGGCAAATTTCCATGAATTACATCCGTTTTAACTTTTTCTTCCTTGATATAGCCCGCCAAAAATCATATTAACTCGTCCGCCATTGCCTCGTTCACAAACGTAGAGTCCGCTGCCTTTTACTTCAGAGGTGTTTCGCGACGTAATCCAATCAACTCCCGCTTGCTTGAGCTATTGACAAACACAGAGTCAGGATGGAGTCTCTCTCTTTTGTATTGTTGGATAACGAGTCAGTAGCATTTTTAGTATTTATAATGTGGCATCTATTCCTTACGGTGACGACAGAGAGGCTTTAATAACTGTAGAATAGGTCGCTACGTACAACGCCGAAATGGAACGAGAAGCTTAAATGGATCAATAGTATCAAAAAATAATGGACAAGTGAGCAAAGATACGATACTACTGCCATTCACTTGTAGTACGTCTTCATGAAAAAGATATTTGTTAACCGTAGTGAACTGGTCTCAAGATAGATAAGTATTTGCTTAATTTCAGTCAATTGACAAGACTGATTTTATTTAGCAGTAGTTGTTTCTTAGCAAATATTCTGGTCTTCAATCTCATTCTCTGCTTTGGTGTTCTCGGTATTTTCTCTGTACGATGTAAAACTTATGACGCAATCCGATAGAAAATCGAGCACTTTCAGGTTTTAGTGGACAAAAATCTAGTACTAGGATAATTGTAAGTATTTTACAGCCATTTTCACATTTTCTTAAAGTTAAATACATAAATAATTGCCTGAAATAACACCAGAAACAATTTCCCATGGGAACGAGAGAAAATAAATTTCAAAGTTCAGAGATTTTGTGCAAACACAGGCAAAATTTCATCACCAGTTTCATTTCACCAGAACTTCAAGTGTTTCATACGAAGTTCAACATTCGTTTTCGACGTCTGGTGTTGCTAGAAATGATTTCTTTTTAGAAGATACTTAAAACAGTCCTACAGAAGTTTGCAATACAATGTAAATAATCTTCGTAATAGGTTTTTGACCACTTTTTACTCAAACTTCTGGTGGACTCCATCTTAATTAACTTTCAATTTTTTAATATGATCTTGTGGATGGTGCTCGTGTCAGGTTGCCCTGTCGTCTAGGTAACAAAATCAGAGGAGAGTAAGTGTGGTCGACAGATGTATGGAAGTAACAGCGGAAATCAACAATGACAGATATGTGCATCATTGATGACTTAATATGGTAACCAGAAAAACGTGTAAAATAGGTGGTCCAAAATGGCATATTTTCTTCTTTTAAAAAAATGCATGTAACGCTTACTATAGGGCGCAACAAAATAAGGAGAATATAAATCGGTATATTTACAACACAAATTCATGCTAGTTGCACTCACCATTCGACGATCACGGGAAGAACGACTCAAGAACCTATCGACTTCGCGTTTTTCTTGATATCGAATTGCGCCCTGCACAAGGCGTTTCATCAAGCCTTCGACATGATTGAGAAGACCTAGCAAAACAGTCATCAGTGAAATGCTCTGTGCAAAAGGAAAACGGTCGGTTTGGATCAAGTTCTTCCGACTGGAGTATACCAATCAACACTGCCACGTGGAGGAGAATTATGTTGAGAAAATCCGTTTCGCGGCTTTGATTATTCGTTATTCAGTGTAATTCTACACAACTCAACGGCTGGCTGGTTGTTATTGTCATAGACGATATGAATTCTAATTTCGATCCTCCTCGCCAAAAAAAAAAAACACGAAAAATCTCACTGACATTTCACTCATCGCTTACCAAAGTAACTAGTCGCTTTCTGTCTTTAATGGATGACGTCACTTCCCCCAACTTTGTCAGTTGTTCCGGCCATATTTGAATTTTGTAATGGCGGGTAATCAAAGTCAGAAATTATCGCTTAAGTAATCTTACTTCTCGTGGGAAGTCTATTAACCCTGTATTGTCAACTTTTGAAGGCAAAGGGCATGATCATTTTAGTTATTTCTTTATTTATTTGATATCAAAGGAGAAGCTCAACATTAAATCTATAAATTCTAGAGATGAAAAAAAAAATGAGCTCACCAACTAATAGAGAAAGAAAGCGACAATACGAAGTTTTAAAGTGCCCGATTGAATTTCCTTGTAGATCTGCGTGGAGGACATAAATTTGTACCTGATTTTAGATGAGCAGTTTGGCTTTCTGTTTGTGTGTTTGAAAGTCTGCGCAGTGTCAATCAGCAGAGGACTGGAATTTATTTCGTAATCCAAAAATAAAAACTAGGGAAGATTATCTATTCGCTTTTTGTTTGTCCATGCTGAATGGACTTGGATATTGCACAAGACATTAGTGCACAATAGCGTAAGGTGTGTGTAAACTTTCAATACGAGTGCGAATCAGAATTTTAACGTCATGATTACCGAATGTCACCTGAGGATTTTCTAACATTAACTTTCTTAGGACATTTGCAAGTAGTGTACATTTGGATACTTTCTACGGAATTTTGAGGATCAAGGGAACCGAATGCTACCTATTAATTATGTGATAGCCTGAGCAGGGTGTCAGGCTTGCAGTTTTAACTCATAGCTATCTAAGTGAAATTTCAACGGAAATCATGCAATAATCATGCGATCGGTAATTAATTAACAAAGTTGATTTTTCACTTAGCCAAGTTTCATAAAAGGCCTGGAATTTGAGTGGAACTCTTTAAAGAAGTATGAACCCACCAGCATGTTTGTTGGAACCAGCCCAGCATTTGACTTTGCTCTGTTTAGCGTCTGCTTCCTTGCACTGCACAAAGGAACTGGAGTTGACAAAGAATGCACCTGCCGAATCCAAAATAACCAGATAAAACTGAGAGTCTTGATCTTCAAAAACATGGGAAGGGTTTCCTCTGTCTTCCCAGTGTCTGTAAAGGGTAAGTTTTAGTATTAAACAAATAATTACTTGGCATTTTTAGCTTGTGAAACGTCCCGACTCCACATATGTATAATACACTTAAGCCCCGTATTTAGTTTTAAGATATTGGAATTCGTTAATTAAAAAAAAAGCTATTATGAGAGAATTGGGTGTTTTTCAGTATACCCCAAATGACCCCCATTCGTTGGCGCCGCTTTACGGTCGGACGTTTGACGCAAATCCCAGTTAAGTATATATTTTATGAAGCTTAGGAATTGTAGGCTACAAAGGTATATCTATTAAAACTAAAATCCTCAAGCTTTCCGAATATAGCGTTCTATTTCCCAAAGTATAGAGGTTCACTAATGAAGTTCGTTTCCGGTCGGATTTGAGTGGGAGGACACGATGAACATCGTTATATTTTCTTGGCACCTTTCTTTAAAAAACGGTGTCGAAAAATTTTGATTACTTGTCTGGCTTGTTTTGTGACACGCAGTTAAACTTTGAGAGTTGATACAACATGCTTCTCTTCACTAAAACAGTCATAAGAAAGAAGTAATAGCTAACAATTTATACCGACACTGTTTTTTTTGCCTGATTATCGAGCAACATTCTCTCCAAATTTCAGCGAAAAACATTAAAAATTCGCCGGAAACTAACTCAAAAGGTGCGCTTCGCTCGCTAAAATATTTTTGTCGACATAGAGTAAAGAGAAGCCTTGCAGCCGACTGGCTCATAGATGCCTGAGCTTATCCCGGTTTCTGCAGCATAAAGCGGCTAGGAGTATCACAGTGACTGTTCTACTCCTCCTGGACGGGATGCTAGTCCATCGCAATCCTCCGTAGGAAAAAAAAAATGGCGACTGGTACATTTACCCATAGTTCTTAGCTAGCGCACGAAAAACCTTAACAACGTTCATAAAAACGTACAGAAACGTTACAAAATCTTCAAACCTAGGCTGCACAATGTCCTTAGAACAGGGATAAATATTGCAAAAATGTGGCTTTCTCTGTGCCTTGTAGGCTCTGTTAGGTTTGCAAGGCATTTTGGTAAAATGTACAGCAACTATCTTTTTTCTTACGGTGGATTCACTCCCCACAATGTGTTAGGTTTCCCCAACATTTCGCCGGTACCCATTTATAGTCCTGGGTGGAGAGAGGCACTGTGAGAGTTAAGTGTCTTGCCCAAGAACACAACAGTGTCCCCAGCCAGGGCTCAAATCTGGGGTAGAGCGCACTAACCATGAGGCCACCGCGTCTTCACTTGTTTCGAGTACGAAGAAAAATATCTCAACTCAATCAGCATCTTGTGGGTTTCCTTGAAATTGTTTACGAGTGCGCCCTTTTATTGCCTACGGCATCTCTGAGCTAATCCGTTTTACAAATCGAAAACAAGTTACAGAAGCGAAAAATTTTTTTATCAACCTTTGCGCACGAGCGGTGAAATTCAGATCTTGCAAAGGCTATTTGAGTTTAATTGATAAGAGCTCTACTGTTAAAGTAAAATGAGTCTTCACTTTATCGATCAAGGCGTTGTTATTTTCAAACGTTTTGTGTAATTATCTCATTATACCGGAAGAACGCCCTACCAAACGTGCCAATAGACTCCGTATCAAATCTTCTTCTAACTAGGAGCTCGACTGCGTGTCGAGGATTATTACAGTTTTACATGGGAGCGATTTTTCTGATACTGGGAATAGTAAGGCAGAAGGGAGTAGGGAGAAGTAAGCTAGTCAAAGTCCGCATTATGAGGGCCTCCGTGGAACAGTGTCCACTATAACACAAAACCCTCTGACTCTATCTACAATTTACATGGGAACGGACAGAAATCGTTTACAAAATTCGATGTTGCCATTGTAACTTACTTTTGCGAGTTGTGTTTATCCTAAATTTTGATATTTTAATATTTGTTGGTATCTGATGATATGTGTTTAATTTTGTTGCGGTATTTCTTCATTTTAGGCCATTTTAGCAATTTTCACCATTTTCATATTCATTCAATTTATGGCATATGATTAAGGCTTTTTTTAAAAGACTATTTCCTTTAATATAGCTCATACCTGCACAGCTGTTCCACCCGCTGACAGAACGGACTGTGGATGGTATGGGATAGACCGACGTGCCTGTGCAAAACGAGGCTGCTGCTTAGACAATAAAAAGTATGGTTTCTGGACACATTTTTGCTTTTATCCTTCAGGTAGGCCAACTATTGCTATAGTCAACTTTGCCTCTTAATGCAACTTAGAATCGTACCTTTTTACTACGACCACTTTTTTTAATATGAACAAAGGCTTACTCCATTTCTCCAACCGGTGAGCTGGGTCAACGTGCATTATTTGCGTCCTTTGCAGTTTCATTTAGCAAATAAAGAAGCCTAAGCTGTGTATTACACTGTGATAAAGCACGACGGGCATTTGAGAACACAAGGGAAATGTAGAAAACAAGAGCCGCAGGCGAGTATTTTCTACATTTCTCGGGTACTCTCAAATGACCAGAGTGTTTTATCACAGTGCAATACACGGCTTAGGCTTCTTTATTTGCTTTATGATATAGATTTTGAACGCCGCGAGTAGAAACAACAAAGCACAGAGATCGATAAACTGACGCCATTTAATACCAATAAAATGCTACATGCAAACGCCAACAAACTTCTGATTGGCTAGCAGGCCAAATCCAGTAAAAACTTTCATGGCTTCAAAATATAACTTCAATACGCATTTTGTTGTCCTTTGGAGCAATTTCATTCAAATAGTGTCCTTCTTTCAGTCCATTTTAATTCCATTAAACAAAAATCATGGTTTAAAGTGTTTTCACAACTAATTCGAAATCAAACATACAGAATTCATATTTCCCTTGCCATATATCGGTATTTCAGAATTTGGCATCAACTTTTCTATAACAGATCTGGCTCGAACAAAATTCACGCTTAACCGATTTTCATCTTTTTAGTATATCGTTTCCATGGAAATATCGATTACCTCAAAAAGCACATTAAACCAAACTTCAATCATTTTCCAAGAACTTGTGTAATTTTCACATCGATCAGATTAAGGAAAGGTTGGCAAAACGCGCATTGAAAATGCTAGGTTTAGTCCAGAAAAAGCTGTATCGAACTACTTTAATGTTAGATCAGGTAAAGGTACTTAATTCAACACAACTAAGTGTACTACAGTGCGTCTACTGAACCGGGGCCACCCAAACAATGAAAACCAATCAGATGGCAGAACTGGAACAGTAGATGCCAACATTTTCAAATGCAGCCAGTCAAAAGTCCTATTTTCAAATCCAGCCAACCAAATGTCCAGTTCAAAACAATGAAATTTCAACTTGTTCTTTGAGAAGTTTACGTGACTACCGTGTCGCTTATCTATACGTTGTCAAGCTCAAACTGTTATTACTTTCGCATCCAATTATCTTCTGCACGTTCTATGGAGTAGTTGGTTGGTTTAGAAAATACATGAAAAGACAAGCTGTGCAAGAGTGTCACTCGTAAAAATATATCGCAAGAGTGTGTGGTGTAGGGTTTCAAAACTGTCTCGGCTGTTTAAAAGAAACCCTTTAAATGGTCTCTGAGTGGGAAAGTTGCTATGGCGCCCTGTTTTGTGTTTTGCCCGAGTGATTCTAGACGCTGAGATATATAGTTCAACGCGGGAAAAATATTTGATTGATGAAGATGTTATATCCCAAAAAGAAAGCTCAAAGTCCAAAATGTACGGCTGCTGAGACAGTAAACGCGATGGTTTTTCCGAGAACTGCGTGATGGATTTCATGGTAGGAATTTTATTTTGTAAAAAAGTGTAAAAAGCTATTATTCTACGATTTTAAGCAAAAACCGAAAAAATGATATGTTGTGTGGTCGTACGTTTACAGTGGAAAACGGCCAATGTAATGAGATATTCAGCAGTAACACAATATTTTCCAACGCGAAAGTAATAACGGTTTAAGCTTGACAATTTATCAACACACACACCGTAGTCGCGTAGGCATCACAACGATCAAGTTGAGATTTCATTGTTTTCTGCCAGACATCTGATTGGCTGGATTTGAAAATGTTGGAATCTATTGTTTCAGTTCTGCCATCTGATTGGTTTTCATTGTCTGGGTGGCCCCCGGTTCCAGTAAAAAAAAAAAAAAAAAAACTGTACGTAAACGTTTGCCACTGATGCTATTCCTTGAGGCTAAAAAGAAATAGAAAAAGACTAAACCTTAGCCTTGCCCGAGCACATTCCAAGAAAACATCGCTCACACGAGAGCCGAAGAAATGAAATATTTGTTATCTCTCACGACAAGACTTTTCCTGTGTTTATTTTTTTGGTTGTTTGTTTGTTTCTTAAAGTGGATAAAATGGGGAAAGGAATAAATCTACAAAAAGAAAACTGCGGGTGACCGAACATCAAAGAGAGTAACTGCTTGCTAGCAAAGTTAGCGCGCCCCGGTGCTAAGCCCTATACTTGCTCATATTTCTTCCTTAGCGCCCGCGCTTGATGTATTACGAGAGTAATGCTGCGACACGAGTTTCGTGCGCAGAAAGGACCCGCAATATCAATTGGCGCAAACGTCTTTTAATTTTAAAAATTATCTTATCTCACATTGTCTGTCAGTTATAATCAGTCGCGATTGAGGTTGTACCTACTGTGTATATACCTATGTAATAGTAATTAAACTGCATGGAGTGCAATTTGGTCTGAAATAATGCGCATGATTTCAAAATGGAACGAGCGCAGCGTATGCAGAACAGAAAAAGATGCAATTTAGGACACAAAATAGTGTGATTCGCGATTAATTGCTCTGGCTTCTCTCTAAATTTATTTTTTAGCCTTGAAATCTGATTGAGGGTTGTATTCTCATTTACTGGAGAAAACGATGCGACTTACAGCTCATAAATTTTCGATTCGCAGATAAATCCCACTGCTGAGAGCAAATCAGATTGCAAGGATCGCCAGTGATTTCAAAATGGATACAATAATGTTCTTAACTGTATTTTATACCTCTCAACAGATCACATATGTCACGTCCATCCCACGAGTAGGAATGTTTGTGGTGATAAGCAGGGAATAAGCAGGAAAGACTGCGAAGGACAGGGCTGTTGTTTTGAGGAAAACGTTAAAAAGGGTGCCTATCGTTGCTTTGTTCCAAGAAAGAACAATTAAATTTAATTGAATTTTCCAGCTTTAAAATGGTTTAAAACAGTTTCCATCAAAATATTCTGATGGGTCGTTATAACTTATCTTTATTACTTGATGCTACAATCACGGTATCAAAAAAGCTGCGAAATCATTGGCGAACATGTTGCTATCATTTTTGTGACACAATAGGTTGCCATAGCAACAGTATGACCTCCTAAAACACCCTTTATTACAGCTTTAGGAGCTTATAATTCAAAAACGGCACGGTGAAATTTCTTTTATGTTATCAAATTTTGATAAGCATGATAAGACGCGATTTTTGAGGGTTCAGAGCCAACTCAAATTTTCAATGCTTTAAGGTGGCTCTGAAACCTATGTACAGAATTTTTTTTTTAACTTTGCCAAATGTGGCATCTAATGACGCTTATTCCGTTGTTTGATTATAAGCCCAGCCATTAAGGGTGTTTTTAGCAGGTCATGCTGTTGCTATGGTAACACATTGTGTAGTCTTCTTTAACGATAACAATCACATTACGTCATCGATCATTAAGTTACATGACTTGGCGGAAGAAGACTATAGATTATAGAACCCTCACCTTTCTAGTTATTGATACTTAATTAACGTTGCTCAGGTCGGGCTTACTTTGGTCTGCCGAAAATTGTGTTTTTCTTCGTCTCTGTTATTTCCTCCTTCTCTCCCTCTCTGTCAGCGCTCATCATCACTTTCGAAAATGAATTGAAGTGCCTGAGGTAAGTCGACAAAATATTCTTTAAGTTCAGCAACATAGAAGATGACATCATCATTTGACATGGACATAGCGGCATCATTCCTGAACATGCGTCTATATAGCCGCCATCTCGGATTTTTGTTTGATTGTTATCGTTGAATAATAGAAAGCCTCCAAATAGTCAGAAATCGACCAGAAAAGGTGAAAATAGCTAAGGAAGTCAAATTGTCCTCAAGATGGTTAAACATGCTTTTCAATATAGAACTGCCATAGAAACATTACGATTCTCTCTGTCTATTGTTTCAATGCTTTTCTAAGTTAAAAGTCTTCAAAGTTGGATAAGAGCCTCATGCTCCACTCTTCCATCTTAATAGGTCTTATGGTGTGACTTTAAGAACTTAGTGGTTTGAGAACCTGCTAGCAGAAATGTCCCATTCTAATACCCAAAAATATAAGAACCTGTTTAGCCAAGAAAGGTCAAACTGGTTCTTATATTTGTATTGCAGTTAAATTATGATAAACATTTTATCCGCAGAGTGTGATTTTGAGATTGCAAAATTAAATTTTCGCGGAATATTCGAACAATACTGGCAAAAATTAAGTTACCAAAAAATCCTCATGGCATGGAATTATTTTAGATACAGTTAAGAAGAACTTATCGAGACTCAAGCTCTCGTGATGCATGACCCTGCGAGAGAAAGTTGAACTTGAAGTTATCCTTATTCCACTTTCGATGTAGTTAAAAACACAATAACACACTCTGAGCATCCTTACAAGGTTTGACATCAACCATCTCTAGAATGCTTGAAAATTTAATTGCGGGGTCACTTAGAGAAATGATCTAAGGTGAGTTGTTTTAGACAGTATTCCAAAAGTTGCTGTGCTATGAATAGATTTTTAGTAAATCATTATTGCACGTAATGCTGGAATTTTGAGCAAAATCCGTCTTAATTTCTATGGCGAGAAAATACATAATACAGCTGCGAATGAATACTGTGCATTCAAGGACTAAACTTAAGCTTACTTACTTTTTTCTGGAAATCAAGAACTATATCTCCATAACAGAAATTAGAAACCAATTTAAGAATCTACTTAGCCCAAATTACCAATAACTACCCCAAAATACAAGAAACTATTTTTCAAGACTTAAAAAATATGGGTTCATATCGACGTAGGTTTTTACCTTAACTAACCCTGGATATTGCACTGTCGTCTGCACGATCTGATACATGTCTTTAAAAAGTAACATTTTGTCCTAGCAATTATTAGAACTAGTATTTAGTGTTTATGTTATGCTAAAACAACGTGTTACTTGTTGTCAACTTCACAGAGTCGTGAATAAAAGAAATGGCGAGGACCTTTCTCCATAAATGAAAACGAATATCACTGCCACTTGATAAAATGATAATGATATGGTGTTAAGAAATAATAATGTGATATGAAATAAACATGGTGGCTGAAAATTAAAAACATTGATGTAATGTTGGAGTGTTGAGTTGATCATTTTGTTTGAGAAGGCCTGCGCAGTTTATAAATTGTTCATTCCTGAGCTGAGAGGATATGAAAAATGCAGGATTTCAAGAGGTTTCCTTTCACTTACAGAGCGCCAGCTTTAATACCCTAATGTAACATCATGATGCCGTCGTGCGTTTTACTCTACACTGAATTCAATATGTCGTCTGCCATTTACAAAACACCAAGAGGTAGCTATGACGATGAATTAGTAAATGACTTGAATATCTCACCAACATGAGTCCATGACTCCATGTGCTCCTATCACTAGTTAATATTGAACACGATAACGATTGATAAGTATAAATATATGAAAGATCTCTTGACCTTTAAAAAATGTATAGTCCAATGCATGTCACCACCCTATATTTCCATCCTTTATCTTCCTTTTCCGTATTACCCCACGCGTCCTCCAACTTACATGTTCCCCAACCCTGGGCTCTCCCTGTCGATCTTCCTTTGATAAGTTCTTTTCTCTTTCCTAGTCATAAGTTCGTAACCTCATATCAAACACAAGAAGTATACCATACAGGAATTAGGGTCATCAAGTCTACATCTCGTATTGCCACGTGTGCGATCAAATTCTCAAGTAGGCCATTTTAGACCGAAGCTT
Organism: Platygyra sinensis; assembly: GCA_019787425.1. NCBI lineage: Eukaryota > Metazoa > Cnidaria > Anthozoa > Scleractinia > Merulinidae > Platygyra > Platygyra sinensis. The sequence goes on from JAHPZR010001319.1 coordinate 37,464, forward strand.
AGTGTTGTAAAGTTGCTCGGTTAGGATAATAGACCTTTTTCGCTTGTACATTTTGTTTTCCCAGTACAGATCATGTGATGATACTCAGGAGATTTGATCTTTTGTTTTGTTCATGAAAAAGGGTACATGCAAGCATGAATATGTCTGCATGTACTCTTTTTAATGAACAAGACAAAGGATCAAATCTCCTGAGTATCATCACATGATCTGTATTGGGAAAACAAAATGTACAAGCGAAAAAGGTCTATTACTCGGAGAAAAAGAAAGCAAAAGTCGACAGCAACGAGATACCAATCTACTGTAACGCTTTCAGAACCTGCCTCTTCTCATTTGCCCATATTCACAACGAAACAGGAAACCGTCTTTGGAGTGGAGTTCAAGTGAAAGGAGCAGTAAATGCCTTTCTACGTTTTGCGTCAGAACAGTATAGTTTTGTTTTGATTTTGTTTTTCCGGTTGCTGAGCCTCTCACCCCACCCGCTCCGGGCAACTGAATGCAGAATGATTAATTCAAATTTCAGTTTACTTCAGAGTGTTTAAAAGGGTTGTGATTAGTTCGGTGGTTTTCGTCGGAATTATATGCTATGATTGATGCCAACGAAAAACGCGATCGATAGAGTTTATTGAAATGCACAGTAGACCGGGTCACATTTCCCTTTAAGTGAGGACAATCATACTTCTCCAGTACTCTGACAAATTTATGCATAGCATTGTATTGTACTCTATTGTATAGCCACCGTAAAGAGATTCGAAAGCTGACGTTTCGAGCGTTAGCCCTTCGTCGGAGCGAATCGAGGAATTGTGGGTTGTGTGTAGTTTATATACAGAAAGATGGAGCTACGCTATTGGTTGTTGCATGGTAACGTGAAAAACGACAGAATAAATTAGTTGAATGAAAAGCGTTCGTTGATACCGTGAGGATTAAGAGTGCCGAATTTTTGTTCTAGAGTTTTGCGGCTTTCCGTGCTTCCTTGATGTAGGGAAAGGCTGCAGACTGCCATATGTTGTTTAGAATGATTGGGGATATTAAAGTGTCTCGCGATCGCTCAAGCAGTTTAAGGCCTGGGTCAGGAATGTAATATCTCGTGTTATATTTGTTTGACCAAGCTGAACTTTTCCCTGATTATAAAACTCGACTTCCTGCCTTGCCTTAACGTACTATCTTGACCACGTGACATTTCACGTGATGGGTTTGTGAAATTTTAGCAAATCGGCGAATTGGTGGCGAATTTTCGGTTTATTGATCAATAAATGAGCGTTTAAGATGCAAATTGAAATTATCTACCTTGCTACGTTTGGACTGACCTTCCTTCATTCCGTTTTTAGAAGATATAAAAGATCAAAAGTCAAATTTTGTTGAAAAAGACGACCTTTCACCCTATGAAATTTTTCTGTGAAAAGAGGGAAGGCCATTCCAAACGTGAGAGGATGAAAATAATCTACCTGCATCTAAAACGCGTTTTAGCGAGATGATATTACTTAAAACCGCCACCAACACCAATTCCTCATATAAAGGCTATTTTCCGATAAACGTCACGTTGCGTGTCACGCGACCTGTCAGAAGTACCAATTCTACTCTAAAATGTTCAGGATGTTAAAACCTAACCGTGGTCTAAATCTGGTTCCATTACCATTTATATCTTCAAAAATATCACGAATTGACTATTTTCACCGGTAAAAGCCTTTGACCCAGGCCTTAAACTACTTGAGCGGTTTAGATTCGTTGTTTTCGTCTTTCTCCACGTCACGAAGGTGTTCTCGAAATCGCCGGGTCACCTAGCCGTCTCCCTGTTTCGCCGATGTATAACTTTTTGCAAAGAGTGCAAGTTATGCAGTAGATGACATTGGCTGAGGTCCAGGTGAAATGATCAGTGATCATAATGGATCGCTTGGGTCCCGATATTTTCTCAACGTTGGGAATGAAAGGACATGTTTTGCATCGTGCGCGTGCACATTTAAAAGTTCCGGGTTGATCACTTGTTTGGAATGCACTTCTGACTAAAAAGTTACCTATGTTTTTGTCGCGTTTGAATGAAACTAATGGAGGTTGCGAAAAGATTCTACCTGTATCGGGATCATTTTGAAGTAATTTAAAGTTTTTTAGAATGATAGATTTTACTGCGTGGTTTTGAGGATGAAATGTGAGCGTGAATGGAATTCTATCATTATTTTCCTTCTGTGACGTTTGCAGTGCAAATTGTCGGTCAATTTGTTGGGCGCGGTGATGGCCCGCTTGAACAACAGAAGCAGGATAGCTACGTTTGTCGAAGAAATCGCACATTTCCTCTATTTTTTTTTTTTTTTTGCCGCCTCTGTAACAGTTTTCAAACAGTTCATGCTCCTCTCTTGCACTGAGAATTGTCATTTGCGACAAGCACTATGAAAGACTGCATTCATCTAAATATATTTAAACCTACCTTATTGTTTTACTTAACTATCCTTTCATTGCAAGAACTAGCCACTGATAGGCAACACTCAAGTCCAAATTTGATGAGTTAAAATCCTTGCTCATCTCTTCGCCTTATAAGAGGAATAAATATCCCTTACGCTCGATCTATACAACTTCGTGTCATTCTCCAAAACCTAGCTTGGAGCCAAGTATTAACATTGGCCTATTGCAACATTGCGGAGGTTCTGTTGACTCAGTTTTACCCAAGCAAAAGCCAAATTTTGGATGAATGATCATTTTTTTTGTCAGCCCTGTTTCCATACCCAGAAATATGAGACACATTTCTTTCACTGGAAAAAATAAAACTGATGTTTATCACTAATACAAATTATGTCAAAGTATGGAAGCAGAAGCTGCTTTCTTTGGTCAAATAAAATACCTACACAGAGTTAAAGTTCACATTGAGCCTGTGCCCAGCAATTCCATCTTGTGCATTCCCATGTAGAAGCAGGAATGTTTTCACATTTAAGAGTTCAAACTGATACTGGACAGCAAGGAAGGAGAATTAACATTGAGATCTTTGAAGTGAAAGAGTTAGTGTGAATTTTAGAGCCTTGGAAAAATTAATCTGAGTCCTTAAAGAGTCCTGGAAAAGTCCTGGCAATTTGTTTCTGAAAAAGGGTATGAACCCTGAACTCTGAACAGTTAAGAAATTATTTTGAAGACTTCCGAGGCGTACGCGTCAGTCGCGATATATGATGACAGAATGAAACAATTCGACATCGCTCTTTTCCATAGAAACAGGGAGACGGCTAGGCGACGGCTAGGCGACCGATTCCGAGAACACCTTCGTGACGTGGAGAAAGACGAAAACAACGCATCTAAACCGATCGCGAAACACTTTAATCTCCCCAATCATTCTAAACAACATGACAGTCTGCGGCCTTTCCCTACATCAAGGAAGCACGGAAAGCCGCAAAACTCTAGAACAAAAATTTATTTTTCAAATCGGCACTCTTAATCCTCACGGTATCAACGAACGCTTTTAATTTAACTAATTTATTCTGTTGTTTTTCACGTTACCATGCAACAACCAATAGCGTAGCTCCATCTTTCTGTATATAAACTACACACAACCCACAATTCCTCGATTCGCTCCGACGAAGGGCTAACGCTCGAAACGTCAGCTTTTGAATCTCTTTACGGTGGCCAATTCACATTATCAACCCAGTTGATAAAACCAAATTATCTTGTCAGTAATACTCCCCACCGACGCAGCACCACAGTTTCTTTAGAAACTTACCCCTCTATTCTAATGTATAGCGTCGTCAAGTTCTCAATTGTATTGTATTGCTAATCTATTGTTATGTGGATATAATACAATACAATGCTATGCATAAATTTGTCGGAGTATTGGACAACCCTCGTCAAATGAAAACATTATATTTTATTTGCACCGATTTTGCAAGAAATTGATTGTTTACTTTCATTGGTTCTAGACGTATAACTTATTTGTTTAACTTTATATCTTGTGCTGTACCTATGAATATTACTAGCATATTGAGACAATATTGATAAAGAACAAATTAATTTGTCAACAATAGCAGAACCTATTATTGTGGCTGACAGCACCTTAAGGACGTTCGCGCGAAAATTTTCTAGTCGATAGATTTCTTTTAATTTTTACTGCGGTCAGAAATGTGTCAGAAATGCAAAAAAAAATTGGGGGTCACCCACTTCGTTTTAGAGATAAAGCGTGTGGAAAACTACCCGCATTTCGAAAAATTGGCGCACGTAATTCAGCATGGTCTACAAGGGTTTGTAGTTAAAAATATCGAAGGAGAGTCAACAGAGGCAAAAGATCTTAGTCACATTTCGTAGAAGTGGGTCTGTTGCTTTAATAATTTCAAATTAATTACCAACGTTTTCACAAAACTTAACCCTTCAAGAGCTAGGCGTTTGAAACCGTCGCACCGATGAATGAAGAGCTTAAAAAAACTGAATTTGATGGTGCATTTTGCAAAAAATTCAAACTTTTAGTCAATAGATTTTCTTCATTTTTTCGCGTAGAAAATCGGTAGAGAAAATGATCCATCGAAAGAAAAATAGGGGTCACCGTACGTCCAAGATCGGGGAAAAGCTATACATGTAGTAATGGCCATCTACCCTATCATTTCTTCATTTCATCACTTAGCGCGAGCGCTCATACATGACGTGGCTTGTAAATTTGCGTGCGCAGAAACAATAAGCGCGAACGTCCTTAAGGCCACTACCCAGTATTGCATTGCGCATCCCTACTGCGAATAATTTTACGCGTGATTAGCGCGCGCATATTAAAAAATAGCGGCTTTTTCTTGGCGGCTGGACCTCGCCATAGAGGTAAATCGTCATTTTCTCGAAAACGAGAATGGTGACCTCTGGTGACCTATGTGAAAATCATTAAATGTTTCAAAAAAGTTTCAAAATTTTCTAAACATCGTGATATTTTCATCTAAATATCCCAGAACATGAAATATTTGTTTACAAATAGAATTTTTATGTACTTACCCGAGAAGGATGGTTATCAGTTAATTAATGTGACCTTTGCTCGTGTATCAGTAATAATCAATACAGGACAGGGTAAGTGGTCAGGGGCAATTCTTTGCATTGTTGATCACGTGGGAACGCGGAGTTATGTGTCATTCTTCAGCCTGAAAGAACTTGGAAATTCCATAAGGGGGTTGCCTGTTCTGGATGTGCATTCAAGCACACTTGCTTCAAATGTGATGGAAATGACAAGGCTTCCAACTGCAATTTTCGTCCCTCTCCTGATAGAAGACCAACAAAATCTGAGCCCTCGACCGCCAAGTCTGCCAACACCAATACGAATTGATAGGTTTTTATCTTTCCTTGACGGGTATACCCCTTCAGCTGTTAGGTATCTTAGGGATGGGTTCACTGCAGGTTTTCACCTTGATTATACAGGACACCTTATTTCAGTCCACTCAAAGAATTCATCCTCTGCAGTGGAGAATCCAGAGGCTGTAGATTTTGAATTATTCAAAGAGCTTTCAGCTCATAGGCTGGCTGGTCCATCTTCAGTTCCCCCCTTTGAAACATTCCATGTATCACCCCTTGGTATTGTTCCCAAGAAGACACATGGTGAATATAGATTAATCCATCATTTGTCTTTCCCTGCGGGGGCTTCTGTGAATGACGGCATATCTTCTGAGGATTCTTCTGTTCATTATGCTACCATGCAGGATGCCATTAAATTTTTAAAATCAGTTAGAAAAATTGTTTTCTCGCAAAAACTGTCATCAAGAATGCGTTCAGAATAATTCCAGTCCATCCAGATGACTACCCCCTGTTGGGAATTTTTTGGAAGGGTTCTTTTCACTAAGATAAATGTATGCCCATGGGTTGCTCCAGCTCGTGTAAAATTTTTGAAACCTTTAGTACAGCAGTTGAATGGGTTGCCCGTCATAAGCTTTCTATTCCTTTCATTTTACATCTGCTAGATGATTTCCCCATTGTCGCTCCTACTGAATCATTATTGTGTCACTCTCAGTTAAACATGTTTTTGGATATGTGTTATTATCTCGGCATCCCTATAGCACCGGAAAAAAAACAATAGGGCCATCGCAGATACTTTCCTTCGCAGGAATTGAGCTTGATTCCTGTCTTATGGAAGCCCGCCTACCACTGGATAAAGTTGAAAAGTGTATAGGAATTATATCAGATTTTCTTAAACAGAAAAGTGTAACCTTGAGAGAAGTCCAATCTCTCACCGGATTGCTCAACTTTGCTTGTTCAGTTATTGTTCCAGGCCGGGCCTTTTTACGTCGCGTAATTGATTTGACCATTGGGGTGCGTTCCCCAAAATTTTCTATTCGTCTGACTCGATCGGTTAGAGAAGATCTCAAAGTTTGGCTTTCCTTTTTATCACAATACAATGGTAAGTCCCTTTTTCTTCCAGATGTCTGGAACAATTCTGACAAGCTTAGTTTGTATATACGGATGCTGCCGGCTCTACAGGTTTTGGTGCAATTTTCGGTCACAATTGGTGTTATGGAAGTTGGCCGGATAAATGGATTGGAAAAAATATTGCAATTTTGGGATTTTATCCTATTGTTTTAAGTCTCAGTCTTTGGGGAGAGCAATTAAGTATAATCAGTGTGTCCTATTTTTCACTGACAATGAGGCTTTAGTTCATGTGATTAACAGGCAATCTTGCCGTGATCCTTCCCTAATGTCTTTTGCGGTGCGTAAGCTGGTTTCTATTTGCTTACACCATAGTATTCTTTTTAAAGCAAAACATATACCGGGAGTGCAAACTAAATTGGCCCATTGTTTGTCTCGCCTGCAGGTTGCATCTTTCAAGAAAATGGCATCGGTGTCAATGTGTTAGTCTCCAACAGAGATCCCTCCCCATCTGTTACCTCAAAAATGGCAGATATAGTAACAAATCTGTTGAAATCTATTTTCCAACCTTCTTCTGTTCCTATTTACAGGAGAGCCTGGGACCTTTTCAATCAATTTCTTAGTTCCGTATTTCAATCCGTTGATTTTGCTTTACTTGCTTTCGCTCTCCTACGATACTACCTTTGTTTGCAGCCCTTTTATATGATCGAAAATATGCTCCTTCGACAGTAACTAATTATGTGTCAGCTATATCATATTCCCATGAGCTCTATGGTTTTCCAGACCCTTCTAAGGCACTTTTAATAGTCCAGATGTTGAAAGGTTACGGGAAAGTGGGTTTCCAACTAGACAGCCGGTTACATCTGACCTTTCCTATTTTACACAGATTAATCCAGGCGGCTGCTGTGGTGAAAAACTCTCCAGAAAATGCAGCTCTTTTTATGGCCATGTGCTCTTTAGCTTTTTATGCCTTCCTTAGGATCGGTGAAATAACTGTTGTGTCGATTAATAAATCGAACATGCCTCTGCAGATCGATCTGCTAACTAAGCTTGTTGATACCAACAATAAGGTTGTGGCACTCAAATTGTCTTTTCGTAATTACAAACACAGCTACAATCGTCCTACTTTTTCTTTGACAATTTCTCGTCAAGCGAATTATTGTCCTGTTACTACAATGTTGGAGTACTTGAACATAAGAGGTCATCAGCCTGGGCCACTGTTTGTTTCCTCTTGGGATCAAGCAGTTTCCAGAGACATGTTTGTTGATTTCCTTTCTAAGGCCCTTGTTCATTGTAAATTAGACCCTTCTAGGTATAAGGCCACAGTTTTAGAATTGGCGCTGCCTCCCATGCAGCCGACTGACAGGGCTACACCGTTGCACAAATCAGGATTATGGGTCGGTGGAAGTCAACAGTATTTCTTAAGTACATTCGTGTTGCCAGTTTTCACACCTAGATTATATCTAGCTACATATAGATTGCATAATCCTTTCACCTTGACTTTGATTCAGTGGGGGCAACAGGGGTCCAGGATCAGGAGTTACTTGCAGGGGTAGCAATTCCCCATCCCTATTTGTTCTGAGGGTGTTAGTGTATATCTTGTAGGGACAGCATACATTGGCACCCTCCAATTATTTATTTATTACATTCAACATCTTGACCAGCAATATTGCCATAAAGAGGGTTTCAAATTGTCTTGCAGGTGCAGCAGTTTCAATCCCTCATTCACATTAGAAGTTACATGTTTATGTCTATCAGGGCCAGCCTTCATTAGATGTGACGGATTTTAACTAAAACGATTTCTTTTTCCCTGCAAATATTCTAAATCATGGCAAAACTTCTTTATAATATAAAACGGAGAAACTTTCTTATGTTTGCAGAATCAAGGTTCAACTTGGTTATGGAATTGATATTGTCGCCTGCTTTTTCGTACTACAAAAACTTGCTTGACTTGAACGGCTCTTTGATGAATTTTGTAAGTGCTCGACATTCCCTTAAGACTTTTTTATTTAAAATATGAATAAAATGATGCAACGGGCCAGTTGAAAAAAACAAAACTAAACTTGGTAATATCTTTGTAAATTGAACATCATAAACAATACTTGATACCTATTTGAACAACCAGCACAAGTTGCAAAACGATACTCGAATATTAAACTAGAAAGGTTCTCTAGCTTATGTTCCGTTAAGCTAAATATTAAATGCAAACCAACTGATTCTTATTGCTGAAGAGAATCAAATCTCTCTAAGTTTTAGCAGAGATTCAATCTTACCTTCTTCGTGAAGGAGCACTGCAAGATAAATCATAACCGATGGTCTAACTAGATTTAACTCGATAGACATTCATGCATACAAAAAGCGTAAACAAAATAAAAAGGGTGCATTTCTTTGCTTCAATCCAAGTTTGGATTTTTAAATCCAAAAAGGAATTCTCCGTTTCTTTACTAAGCAGATTAAGATGATTTGGATAATGGTGGTTCGAAAGCCGAGAACAGTAGAATCGACCTTGGACAAAGATTCTTAGGTTTCTGAGATGCACGATGATCTGCATGATCTTGAACTAATTCGTTTGGTAAAGTAACACAAGATCCAATCTTGGATTTTCCCGCACTCACCCTTGGTTCAGTAAAGTTAAAATATTGTTAACACTCTACCGAATATTGGGTGAAATTGAACCACTCCAAAGTAATAAAATTCAGATGTGTTTTAAAATTCAGAGACAATAACGTCAACCTAAGTCGATCATTCAGTATTATTTTCGTTCTTAAACTTTCAAAGGTCTAACGCCTCCTTAACCTCTCATACTTTCACAGTCTGGATATCATTTTTAAGTCCTGAATTGTTCTCAAATAGCATTACTTCTAATCCCAAACTGCCATCATAAAAAACATCAAATATTTGTTGGCAGATCTTCTACCAACCTGTTGATGAAGATGGAAAAAGTGTACGTTTGCTTGCTCTGTCACAATGACAATTGTGACAACTGATAAAACATGGAAACTTTTTTCACCTGCATTATGTTTTTAGTTATTACCTGTAATAACGCACTCAGTCACTTTGATGTCGCTAGGTAACGGGAACTCACGTGATCAATTTTAACCAATGCGGATTTTAGACAGTGAACGAAGATTGAATATTAAGAGGCAATAAAAAAATCCAAATTTCAGCCGGTAAAGTGTCCCAGGCTTTCCAAAATTTCAGCTCTGTTGCTCAGTGCTCTGCACTCTAGTGATTCAAAAGTGACAGGGTTTCTTAAATAATAGTGATTCACCTTTCAGAGAAAATAAAACAAAACCAAGACAAACATACGGCCAAACGGGAAAAACAAAAATGGTTACTAAGATCGATCTAGACGTTAACAATTGAACAGGGTTAATGGAGCGCTTGTAGTCGGACCGCCCGTCATGCTAATGATGTTTGATTTGCTAATCGCTAGCGGGAAATTTAGTGCCTGAATTTTGCAGGTTTACATAGCTAAGTGGGTTTCAAAACTAAATGAAAATAAGATAAGAAATTAAAGCAGAGAGTGGTAAACATCCACTGCCGTTCAAACAACAGCTTAATTTTATGATGATAAAATGTTATCTTAACTTGAAGCTTATAAAGGTTAATTTAAACTGCTGCTGTTAATTCAAAGGCTGTCTATTTGGCAGTTTTCCCAAACTTGATTATCATAAGATTTTTTTATGGTTGATTTCCTTCTCTCGAAACAAGTGACCTAGCCAGGTATCTAGAATTGAAAACTTTCTCTAAACTGTACCAGACTTTTAAAAGAAAACGGAAAAAATGACACAAACAATTGAATATGAAATGTGAGGAATTTCTAGCACGCAGAGACGCTTCAAAGGGCTTTTATGCTTCTTTCCAAAGCTTTAGTTTCATAGAATACAGCATTCTAAAAGTTATGTTGCTTGCGAAGAGCAAGCACGCGATTAGCAAGCTGTCGTAATTTTTATCCCCAGTTTCCTCGCTCTCCGCTAAAAAACACCTAGGAGCATACCCCCCTTCCCTTTCCCCTTTCCCCTTTCCCCTCCCCCCCCCCTCATTTGATGCCCTACAGAAAACGGCTTGCATTTATAGACTCGCGCTTTTCCCACGGAAGCCCGAGTGTAAAATATGTATTATCGTTTATTGAGTAGCATGGCACCCGCGTTGATTTCAAGATGGTACATGAGACAAAACGTCTTATATGAAAAAGGAGAGTAGTGGGAGCACCATTACTGCGCCTTTCAATAACATGCGGACTCTAACATCAAAGCTCAACAGACAAATGCGTTTTTCGCTGCCGTCAATCAAACGTTCGGCGCCTCCTCCCAGCTTCCGGCTACTGTCGAGCGTGCGGTAATCAAATCGTTGACCACAGTTCAGATAACGAAACAGTGCTCGGCAGAAGTCGGAAGCTAGGAGGAGCCGCCGAACATTTGATTGACGGCAGCGAAAAACCCATTTGTCGGTTGAGCTTCGAATTTTAGAGTCCGCGTGTTATTGAAAGGCGCAGTAACTTTCAGACCACTACTCAGATATTGCCAATGTGCCATATCCTGCCGTTGAAACACGAATATAAGATTTTTGCGTATAAAAGACAGGGATAAATCAGAACATGTTGTTTTTTCTCAAAAGCCAGAACCTGACGATAATTTCAGGACATATAAGATAAACGATAGACCGAGTAGATTCATCGTGTCTTTAAATTTTGACAACAAATGAACGAAAACAAGATTTTAAATGGAAGTTATATTTCGGTATAAACTATACCATCATCAGACTAAAAATGTATACAAAATTAGCAGCTTAAATAGAAGGTACCAGTATACTCAAGAGAATAAGTAAAGTTCCCTGCTGGATTTTAATCCATTGTTAAGAGATGGCGATTGTCGTTTGATGTGGAAGGCCTCTTTGTATAATAGCAGGTTCCAATTATCGTCAAAATCTAACACCCTTGTGTTATTCTGAACTACATTGATTACGTAATCCTTGTTCTCGACGGCAGAAATAGAATGGAATAGTGTCACTTCTACAAGCTCGACCAAGCAATGATGTAGTCTTTAAAGTGGAACGGGTAGTTCCTTCGTCACGCCCAAAATGAAAAGTAAAAAATGACGGACTCGCCGGAAAAGGTATTCTTAGCATGGAGACTCTGAAATATTTTTATCAAGATTAGTCCATTTTATTTAATGCATTTTAACTCAGATATTGTCAATTTGCCCCATCCTGGCGTTGAAACACAAATACGCGATACCTGCGCAAAACAAGAAGATTCAAATGGATTGATGACTCTAATGGATGGCGAAACTTTTTTCGAGGCAGCAATAAAATGCTAGTTATGTTTAAACTGGATGTAGCTAGCTAATAAGCATTTAAGTTCACATTATTTATTTCCCGGATAACTTAAGCGTTTTCCATTGAACCGAACCGAAGTGATGCGTAAGATTTAGATATTCAGAAAAAAAAAACATGATCGATGGTAAAATGCATAAAATGGCATGACTAGCCTAGGCCAAGACAGACACTACTGACTGCAACCAATTCACGAAGTTGTTCATCAGGAGTATGGCCAAAATCTTCATCGCCTTTTTCTTGTTGACTCTTTATTTCAGTGAAAGGTAACCTGAATTTTCGTCATGTTTGTATATACACATCTAATAGCATATGATTGTTGTTGATGACCATAATGCACATCTGTAAGAGAAAATAAACTAAAATAAATTAATTCAAGATAAAAGAGTCGCACCAGAACCAAGAAAATCGCGCAGTAGATCATAGTTAATAGAGGGGACTGGTTATGAAGCCCGGCAAACATCAAAAGAGCAAACAAAGATGCCAAGATTTAGGTTGTAAGGTCCATGACCGTGCAAAACCTTTTGCTTAGCGCTCATACACTATGCGTGATTTACTAACCAACACGTTTCTATTGGTTAGATTCTCAGAACGGAGTAAACAGCTATTGTGTTTTGTGCACGGTCAAGGTCAAAAAGCGAACAATAACCTACAAAAAAGAAGTTTGTCGAGTTTCATAACCATTCCCATCTATTAAGGGGGCACTGTCACGAGGATTTTGCTGTTTCAGGCCAATTCTGTGTTAAAATCATTATTTTAAGGCTTTAATCATAAATCACTTGGGAGGCGCGGTGGCCTCATGGTTAGTGCGCTCGTCTCCGGATCGAGTGGTCCGGGTTCGAGCCCTGGCCTGGGACACTGTGTTGTGTTCTTGGGCAAGACACTTTACTCTCACAGTGCCCCTCTCCA
>JAHPZR010001319.1:55000-57500 GCA_019787425.1 Platygyra sinensis
AGAACCTTCTGCTGTAAAGTATACAAGCAGATCGGTGTAGCAATTTGAAGGGGAGTGTTTTTTACAGAGTATGTTTTAGAAGAGAGTAACTGTTTACTGAAGTGTGACAAAGGTCGCGCGTAAAGTTTGGCGGAGGCCGTCTCTGTTCAAGTGTGACGAAGGTGGCGTGTACATTTGGCGGAGGCCGTGTTTATTAAAAGGTGAGAGGGGTTACTTGAATATTTGGCAGAGGCCGTGTGTTTATACAAGTGTGACGGAGGTCGAAGTATAATTTACAAGCCTAGCGTGTGCTTGTTGTGAAGTTTTGAGCGAAATTTATTACATTTGTTTGGAATAAACAACCTTGTTGCTGTTCCGACAACCCTGCGTTCTGTTTCGACTGCAACTACCTGCCACTTCAAACAACAAATTCGCAACAAAACAAGGAAAAAAAACACTATCATGATGGTTCATTGCTGCTTCTAAACATAATAATATATACACAGGGGAATTTTAAAGTTGCTTATGCCTACAAATACGTACAAATTTTTGACGGATGGTCTGTCTGATAGACAAAAAACAATGGATTTAAGACATATTTTCTTCTTCTTCTCCGCCATCTTGCCATCGATCGAGAGAACAATCGATCGTTCCCAATCTCCTCTCGGTTGAACAGAAGTGAAGTTCCCACATTCTCCTCGAGACTAGGGCATTCAAAAATCTAAGTCCCCAAATTTCCCACAACACAAGGGCAGAAATTTGTTGCAAAGTCCCCATAAAGTCCCCGAATTCCCCATATCAGCCCGGGTTTCCCCTCCTCGGGGAAGCCGATGACAAGTGCATTACGATAAAGCCGAATTACAAGTATATATTCACTTTTTGAAAACGGCAGTATTAATGAGGAAGCAACAATGATAATCTAATTAATGCTCATGAATTATTATTTCTTACCACAGAGTGTTTCCTGACAGGAACAGCAGTTTTAGCAAAACACAGAGCGAGAGCACCTCGCTATGTCGCAGGTGACAGTAACGTAACGTCGCGGGTACGAAATTGGAGATTGAAAGGAGCAGGGCAGGGGAAGGGTGGGGAAGGATAGCAGTGAACTGATGGTTTCTCGTACTGTAATTGTACATTTTGACTGGCGAGTGCATGGATGCTTTACAACATGCTAAACTGACCGGCCACAGATCAGTGGGAATACCCGACGAAATTGGAACGACATTTTACCCTCGCCTCTCGACCCCTCCACAATTAGATCCACTCTCCCTAATTAGGGCAAATAATCGGTTTGCACGACGAATTTTGGAATATTCCGACCGAAATTAAATAAGTGGACCACCTCCGGAGGTGACCCCCAATATTCCAGTCATAAGAAACCGAAACGGGCCTTTCGACCGAAACTGATTTCCGGAATCTTTGGCAAAATGGAAAGCGCCCCATTTTTAGGATCTGTATTAAACAAGAAGCTTTAAAACGGTTTGTATAACTCAAGTTCTGTTATATCCTGGACTGAATCAAAGAAGTAGATTGTCACGTTTCGCTGCGTTAGTTCAACTCGATGATTTAATTAAGATCGCTTGGATAATGATCCAGATGACAATATAGGCGAGTGTGCGCATGGGCTTTACACAAGATGTAGGCACAAAATTGATTGGCTCATTTAGGGTGGCATCGTCCGATTTTGAGCAACTAGAAGGCCAAGAACAAGTTAAGGGAAATAAACGTGAAAATTCCGTTTATGGTAAAGACGTTGTGATGCGATGGAAAAGATCAATTTAACCCCCTCCCGGTCCCAACTTTCAGAGAAAAACTCCCTGTAATCAGGAGCCCATCTGTAATACACTGGGAGGCTCTACCCGAAAAAGGTGTAGCAGGTTTCTGATAAAAGGATGCCGTCTGCCGACTTTAGGTATGTTAAGGGACAACACCTTTCATGGATGTTATATGAAAGAGTTATCCTGTCAGTCAAAAGAACAAATAGCGAATCAAAGGGTAAGCGTTTAGAAGTCGGTTGGGAGGCTGGGAGCCTCCCCCTATGAAACTTCTCTTGCATTCCTCCTGCCCTTTCCTTATCCTGAGCAGGTGAAGAGTGACTGCCGATGTGTAGTTGAAATTTTTTATCTTCCCCGGAGTGTAGTCTCGTAGGGTGAAACTGTGTACCAGAGTGCTTTTTTGAGCCTTGAATTTCGTTTAAACACGGGTAAAAATTGTGCTTGCGTGACGCTCGCAATTGAAGTGTAAATTACGGGTAACAAGCCTTTCATACACGTTTTTTTATACAGCTTTTCAATTGCCCAAGCTGAATTTTTTATATGTTGTAAAGCAATAATAGGGTTTTGCAAAAATGTTTTTTTTTCACTTGCAATTTCTATCTACCAAGGTACGGAAATTGCCTTCAAAAATGCCTTATATTTAGATTTTTTTCAAATTGCAAAAAACTAGGAATCTTCGGGTGTTTCTAACCCAAAGTGAAAATGCAGTTCTTGGCAATATTTTTACTTCTTTGTGTTGTAATTAT
>JAHPZR010001319.1:62500-77500 GCA_019787425.1 Platygyra sinensis
AAGATCATTATTTTGCTGGATTTTAAGTGAAATTACCGTCTTTGCGGTCACGTGCTGACGTGACAAGAAATACAGGGTTTTTTGCATACGTAATATCTCGAAAACGAAACAAACTTCAGCCAAAAAACCTTGCAGAACATTGTCTAACGCACCTAAACAAAACTGCATGCGAAATTTGGAGCGTTTTTGATAAAGTTCATTTTTGAGTAAAAAACCTAACGCCCTTTTTCCACCGAAGCCTTCATGAAATGGAATGGATTGAAATGCAAATTTAATTAATTGAGTTTCAATTAATTTCACTTCATTTATTTGAGGGCTTCGGTGGAAAAAGGGCGTTAGGTTTTTTACTGAAAAGTGAACTTTGTCAAAAACGCTCCAAATTTCGCATGTAGTTTTGTTTCCGTGTGTCAGACAATGTTCTGCATGTTTTTTTTTTTTTTGAGATATTACGTATGCAAAAAAACACATGTTTCCAAGGGCATCCTCTGGGGACCTTTTGTTGAATGGAAAACAAAAGAAACCTTTTGTTTCGCTAAGCGATCAAGTCACTATAATACCTTAAGCTCTTACTACTGCTTCGTTAGCACAAGCGGATGAGGCGCTGAACGGGCCAGATTCGAATTTGTTTTGCCGTGACACCGGTTCGATACGAGGTCGCTCAAATTTTTTTTTTCGCTCTGTTCCTTTTCTTTTTTCAACAATGAAGATATCTATTTTTTAAAAAAAAAAATGCGTATACAGCGAGAATCTGGAGAGATTTTTTTATACAGGTTATTGTGACGTGAGACAACACGTGAATTTCGATCGAGCGTCAAAGCAAAGAGAAGTGATGCATGATGCAGTACAACTCTTTCGACTAATATCTTAAGCATTGTTTTTAAGTACCTTGTAGCCTGCCTGGTGGTTGATAGGCATCATAAAGCCTTGATAAACCCGTAAGTCACCAGCACGTTTTGAAGAAGCAAAACGTGTTCTGTAACTTCCAACGCAACTGATATCAGCGGCACGTCAGTTATCAGCGTTCGAAGTCAGGTCGATCCAGGCAGCAAAGTCCAAGAGCAGTTCTTGCCCAAGAATAAAACCCTGTCGTGAATTGTGACCCATTTGCCAAGCGTTGCTAGCTTCAAAGTTTGGAAAATGAGAACTGCTTTTAGACTTATAAAATTTTTCTTCCATCATCCTCCATGTTTACCCGCGCACGTGGTGTAACAGAACCTTCCCGGCATGCATTTCGATCACGTTCGGCAAGACAAGCCAAGACAAGACAAGACAAGACTCCTTAAATGACAATGATATTTAACTAATTACAGAGCGTGTTTCTTTCCTTTTTTATTCCAACATAATAATGGCCAACACGAAGCGATCGATTGATTCAAACATAGATCTGTGATCCAGGTTGCGTTGATTTTACTTCAAATCGGCATGATTTGTAGTGTTTTAAACTTCTGGGATCAGGGCCCATGCAGATGTAAGGAGAGATACCTGTACGTTGCACAGAAGGGTTAATATGTTAATCTGTCAGTCCTACATTTTTAAGCTTATACGTTACAGGCAGTTAAAATGAAATAGAGATCCTTGCTATGACGCTTTAAAGTGAAATCAACACTTTAACCTATTTTAGCCCGAAATCGCCGTTTTCGAGTTTACGTGCTGGGTGAAATGAACAGCTTGCTCGATTTGAAGTGAAATCAACATCCTTGCCGTCATGCCTTAACGTGAAATCGCGTGAAGTGAACATTTGGCTGTAATTTGAGTAAAATTAACGTCTTTGCGGTCGCGTGATAACGTGAAATCACAATTTTAACGGTTTTAAAACCTGAAATCAACATTTTTTAAGGTTACATCTTGATTGTTTTCCTTGGCCTAACACTGCACTAACCCTAACGCGTCATGACCTTAACTCTAACCTTATCCGAAGCGCTAATCCTAACAACGAAGCGCTAGCGTTAACCCTAGGCAATAACCCTCACCCTTCAACGCTAACCCTAGTTTCAAGCTGTAACACTAAACGTTAACTCTAAGCCTAGCCTTGTTCCGTAACCCTAGTTTCAAGCGGTATCCCTATTTCAAGCGCTAGCCCTAGTTTCAAGCGGTAGCCCTAAGTGTTAACTCTAAGCCTAACCTTGTTCCGTAACCCTAGTTTCAAGCGGTAACCCTATTTCCAGGCGGTAGCCCTAATTTCAAGCGGTAGCCCTAAGCGTTAATTCTAAGCCTAGCCTTGTTCCGTAACCCTAGTTTCAAGCAGTAGACCTAAGCGTTAACTCTAAGCCTAACCTTGTTCCGTAACCCTAGTTTCAAGCAGTAGCCCTAAGCGTTAACTCTAAGTCTAACCTTGTTCCGTAACCCTAACCCTTCAACGCTAACCCTAGTTTCGAGCGGTAACCCTAACCCTAAGTAAAACCCTAAGGGTTTAAGTCCTTGCGGTGGCGTGATAATGTGAAATCAAAATTTTAAGGTGGCCCGATAGGCAAAAAATGGTCATTTTGTATTACAATTACTTGGACCCTAAAACACTCAATAGATCCTCTGCTGCACAAAAGATATATTCTACATTCTTCAAACTTTTTATGTTTGGCATCATGGTCGAATACCTTACATTCCTGAGGAACCACACCCAAAATACTGACCACACCCATTTTGAGCTGGTTCAAAACTAGGTTTACGGGAAAGAAGATATCTCAATAAAGAAAAAAGCTGCACCCTTGAGATTTTGCTTGCAAAACAACAATACTCAGAGCTGTGCAACCTACTACTCTAAGCTAATCACTGCACATATTTCAACTTCTATCATGTTGTAAAATAACTACTCGAAAATATGCATAACGGCTTCCAATTAATTTCTCATAACTCTCCAGCTATTAATTGGAATCTCACCAAAGTAGTAGGTTGCACAGCTCTGTTAATGTCAAAAACACCCTGAAAATTTCTTGATGAAATCGATGAGTACATAGCAAAAAAATCCATTTCCTTCAAAGCACACTAACTAAACATCTTAAAATTGCTTTTTCCAAAAATATGAAAAATTTTCACTTTTTTGCCTATCGGGCCACCTAAGTCTCTGTAAATGACCTGATACTGTATCAACATTGTCTAGCTGGCGCATTGCGTGAAATTAACATTTGGCTGTAAACACTCTTATTCTTTGGCCATTTCAACTTCAGTAAAAATAACAAACAAACTGCGGTTATAAACATAGCGAGACAACGCATGTTGTAAAACTTTCAGTTTAAGAACTTGGCGTTTCGTATGCTCCAACATACATCTTCAGAAATAACGGTTACCTAAACTACAATAAATTTAAACACGAAAGCTAATACCAAATAAGGAAAGCAATGACATTGAAAAAGTAAATAAAAATAAACAGACCTAGTTAAGTCTGCTGGAAAAATATGAGTGGCTAGTAGAGAAGAAGCTTCTCACTGCCAACATTTTCATTTAGCGCTGGTTTCAAATCACGAATCAATAAGGTTTCCTTAATTTTACAGTGTATATCAGATTGTCCAGTAGCTAAAATGTCAAAGCTAGTGATCCCATTTAATCTTGTGGCCTGTTTGGGTCATGTGGTCAGCAATGGCAGAAGAATGGCTGTCACTCGTCAGCGCCTTGAAATGTTCCGTCTTTCTGTCATGCAATCTGCGTTTTGTTTTCCCAATTTAACAATCATTACAATCCCAGCAGCTAGCCTTATAAACGACTTTAGACATAAGGGAGCGGCTGAGTCTGTCTTTATAGGGGAAAAAAGACTTAATGCGGCGAGTGTTTCTCAAAATAATCTTAAGATTAAAACAACGATAGAACTTGTGAATACATGACTTAAGGTGTTGAGTAACAATTTTACTTTGAAAACCTAGATAGGGTAAAACAATAAAATTTTCTTTTTTGGGCACTGTAATGATATCCTTAGGTTTGTTTCGGTGTTTATTGACTACATCGTTCATGATATACGAAATAATGCCACGTGGGTACCCATTGCGTGACAAATGTTTCTTGAGGTCATCTAAAGCAGACTGTAGCAGACAGGGTGATGAGTGAGATCAACGTCTTTGCGGTCGCACGTTAACGTGAAATAAAAGTTTTAACGGTTTTAACCTGACATCAACATTTTTTGAGGTTACACGTTGCAAAAGATCAATATTTTGCTGGATTTTAAGTGAAATTACCGTCTTTGCGGTCACGTGCTGACGTGACAAGAAATACAGGGTTTTTTTGTATACGTAATATCTCGAAAACGAAACAAACTTCAGCAAAAAAAAAAAAAACATGCAGAACATTGTCTAACGCACCTAAACAAAACTGCATGCGAAATTTGGAGCGTTTTTGATAAAGTTCATTTTTGAGTAAAAAACCTAACGCCCTTTTTCCACCGAAGCCTTCAATTCATTGTTCGTTCTTCGTAGAAGTCTTAAGCTATCATTTTCTGGGGGGGGGGGGGGGGGGGGGGGGTGGGGGAGTGGGTTTGTTATTCGAGGCTGGGCGCTTATTAACTTTTTCTACCTTCAGGGTTGGCGCCTATTCGAGGTTGGGCGCTTAAACGAGTAAATACGGTATTTATGAAAGTGCTAAAATGTCTGATGAGCAAACAAGTATACAGGACAACCAAACTTAAGCAGAGTAATATTAAGTTTCGCTCACCACTGCGCATTTGGAAAAAAAAAAAAAAAAGATTCAGCTGGTACAAATAGTCACATTAAACAAATTAAATTGTTCTTCTTTGTCATTAAATGAACATCTTATAACCAGGCCTAGTCGGTCTGTATACAAGAATCTTGACCTCGGCCGTGCGTACAGACATCACTGCGTTCAGTCTGTTCTCTTGACCTCAGTCAAGATTCTCCCAAACAGAGCTCCTGTTCGGTTAATAAGGGCTAAATCTTGTCCATGAATATATCAGTATTACTCCAGCCAGGCCTTAACCCAGACCACTTGATCTGGAGTCCTGTGCACAAAGCATTAGATCCATACCTTTTTGTTCCTGCATCCAAGTCTGATTTTAAACCAATCAGCGCGCGTATCTTCTTGGGGCTGTTTTCTAAACCATTTTACAGTTGTCCTCCTAAGTGACATAGGCTTTAAATGGTAGCAAGGATGGGGGAGAAATGTTTTGAATTCTCCAAACTCTCTATTGCTTTTATAAAATATTCTCAAGAGTACACCTGATAATCTTAAACCGCGTCACAACCATGTTTACATGCTCTCATCCAAATACACCTATCAACCAAAGAATATTTCTCTTGTAAACTGTAACTAGTAATTCTGTTATAGTTTAACATTTTGCTGTAACAGTATGTTTTTTTTGTGTGTTAAAAAGGTTGTCAGAACTAGAGAAGAGATGTGAATATGGCAAGTATACATAGTGGAACGTCATCTAAAAATTCATATTGAGAGAGAGAGAGACCCTACCAACTTACTCAATGTGACAAAAACTTTAGAACTGCTGGAAATTTGAATCCTCGCTTGCAAGTTTACAGTGGTCAGAAATCCTTTAAAGGTACAGCATGTACTCAATGTGACAAATGTTTTGGTCGGTCAGGCAGTTTGAAACGTCGCATGAAGATGCACAGTGGCGAGAAAGCCCACAAATGTACTCAATGTGCAAAAGCTTTAGAACTGCGGGAAATTTGAATACTCACATGCGAATTCACAGTGGTGAGAAACCCTTCAAATGTACTCAATGTGACAAGAGCTTTAGAACTGCGGGAAATTTGAATACTCACATGCGAATTCACAGTGGTGAGAAACCCTTCAAATGTACTCAATGTGACAAGAGCTTTAATACTGTGGGAAATTTGAATACTCACATGCGAGTTCACAGTGGTGAGAAACCCTTCAAATGTACTCAGTGTAACAAGTGTTTTAGTCAGTTAGGCAGTTTGAAACATCACATGATGATACACAGTGGCGAGAAACCATTCACATGTACTCAATGTGACAAAACCTTTAGACAGGTGGGAGATTTGAATACTCACATGCGGATTCACAGTAGCGAGAAACCATTCACCTGTACTCAATGTGACAAAAGCTTTAGAAGGGTGGGACAATTGAATACTCACATGCGAATCCACAGTGGTGAGAAACCCTTCAAATGTACCCAGTGTGACAAGTGTTTCACTCGTCAGAGAAGTCTCTTATATCATAATAGATCATATCATAGTAATTTGCCTCATAATTGTAGCCAATGTGGCAAAGGCTTCAAAGATAGCTGTGGTTTGCAGAAACACAAATGTAGTGAACGTCCTGTTTCCGACATGGAGAATTTTACCTGTTGGATGTGCGGTAAATTTTGCAAGAACGTTTGTGGTATTCTTTATCACATGTACGAACATGGAATGCGAAAATAGTAAGCTGGTGATGTCCTGCTAACTTAAGACCGTTTGTCGATTGGTATTAAGAATTTCCAGCCGTAAAAGGAACGATTCAGTTTCAAAGTGAACTGTGCTGATAAAAGAAGAATCAAGTTTTTTTTGAAGAGCATGTATTTCATTATAGTGGTATGTTAAATTTCACGTGACAGAGAAGTTCCATGTCTTGGTAAATGAGCCTGTTGGATGGGTGGGGCACTCCCATATTTTGGAAATGGTAAATTTTAATGCATGAATGAGTCCAATCTGGGCGTGGTCGGAGCGTTGGTTAAGCTAACTAAGAAGCCACTTGAATCAATTAGAAAACGTAAAAGCTGCCATAGTTTTAATGATGGTGAAGACGTAAAGCTGGTTCAGTTTTGATGATATTGCAACTGACTTCTTTCTATTCCACTAATTCCATAAAATCAGTATGATGGAATTTCTTTTTTTATTATTTTTGGCGCGTAACCCTATAAGATACATTGTAGCCTTACCGGAAGCTTAATTATGAGGAGAATCCTTTCTATAAGAAAGGAAAAACTTGACTCTTTGGATTTGTTTATGTATTATTTTGGCGTTTAACGTTTTTATTTGGTGGAGATTGACATAAAACAGTCAGTAGAAAATGCGAAGGGTTTGCTATTCCCTTTACTATTAAAAGAGTTCCTTGTTTATGGAGTAGGATTTCAGTGTTAGGTTTTGTTTTGTGAACGTTAAATTATATCAGATTTATCTAAAACCTTAATCGCTCCAATGCTTGGATACAAGGAATCATTCAGTTTAACATGTTTAAAGTTGTATTGTATACAGATAATTTTTTTCATCTTTGTTGGGTTTTATTTCTTATAATATAATATAGTCATAGTATTTTCTCAACAAAGCGGATGCAATTGTATTAATAGAACTATGTTGTGTTTCAGTTTGGATTTCACTGTTGTATTTCATGGAGAAGCAGCGTTGTCTACACCGCAAAAAAGTAGAGTAAGCACAACTCAAAATATTGAGTAAAAAAGTTGAATCCACAATGACTTTTTTGCGATGCTATCAAATTTAGTTTTGCAACACTTTCACTTGTTTGAACGCCCAAGTAACGCCCTAAGTATGAAGGAGACGTATATTTAATAATTGAGCATAAAACGGGAACCTTGTTTCTCTAAATGTGTATCCATTTTACAGTGTTTCTGCTGACTTTGTTCTTAGTGGTTAAAAGTAGTACCTATCCTAGGGTGGGGTTGGGTGTTCTCTCTGATATGGCGGATACGGGGACCTGCCGCGAGGAGAGGGTATCAGGTTTTGGTCTCACAGCTCTGAACAAAATATATACAGTGGAAGCTCTCTAACGAAGACTCTCGTAAGTGGACAGTTCTTCGACCGCCTTCATGATATCCTGTTTGAACTCCCATACAAACTCTGTATCTCTTAAGGGGACATTTCCGTATGCGGCTTCAGACACTTTTGAGGGCTTATAATCTAGACCTTTCTTTAATTTTGCGCTCCCATTGGTGGACACCCTAAAGGAAAACCCATGTAGTGCAGTTCGAATCTGTATGTTGCATAGTACAGTAGTTATGTTAGCTGAGCAAACTCCCGTAAGTGGCTTTATACACCTTGAAACTCTGGTGGTCGCTTACGAGATTTATTCTCCTAAGTGACCAGCTCCAGTAACAGACACATTTTACGCGTGCCGAAAGTGTCCTCTTACAAGAACATCCACTGTAATTCAGGTAAGACCGCTGTCCTAAACTGGATCTTAACCCGTCCTAACCAGGGTATGGCTGCATGATTGATTTATATAGAGCACTCGGCAATCTGGAATGGGAGATGTCTGCCCATATTTGGCAGATCATCGCGGCCACAGCAGATAACTTTTAGAGCAAGTAAGTTATTGTATGGCTGCTAGTATGCTTTAGTTTTACTTAGTTCTCAGGTTCTTTGTGTCCAACAGGTTTGTATAACAAAGGTTGTTATTCTGCGCAAGCATACGTTTTCTTTGTCCTTGACAGGGAAAGTTTCAAACTTCTGCCTAGCTGCATGCCCGCGCAAATTCCCAGTCAGTATTGAAAATCCAAAAAGCAGTCGTAACCTGCAGGTGGTCGCTGTACATTGCAAGGGTGCGATTGACTATTTTATTTAAACGGGCTTCAAAATGGCAGTGAGCGCGGCACCAATAGCCCCTCCCACGCAGAAGTGGGGAGGAACGCCTGGTTGGTTACAAGGGCGGTCGTCATTAGACTAGAAACAAAGCTAAGTGCAACAGTAGCCTATTTCAGGTTCTCGGGTAGTTGGGGACGAGCGAAAACGAGCGAAGAAAAAACGAGGGAGGACTTAGTCCTCCCTCATTTTTTCTCTCGCTCTCCCTTTTTCTCGTTCGTCCCCAACTACCCGAGAGCCTGGAACAGGCTAGAGCAACACAGGCAACCCAGACGTTGAATAAGATTACGTGACATCATGCTGTTAGCAATTACGTTATAATTTTAACCCTTTATAAGACAGTGCATGAATTCGAAAAAGCTTCGAAAATTGCTGTAAATGCTACGTGTAGAAAATATTTTTAATCAAAAGTGGCTTACCTCTGATTTTTAGCTGTGTTATTTTGTTGTCTTTATGTTCCCGCAGGTGGCTTGCAGCCACAAAATAACGCAATACAAATACATTGTACCCTCTCACTCAAGCGCCACTAAGCTCGATTTCCGCGGCTTTCTCGTTCGGGGTAGGAGCGCGGGCTCTTTTCCTGAACAGCGGCTGGTAATCGAGAAGCGCCACATGATTATTTTGTTCAGCTGCGCGAATGTTCAGTTGTTTTTCGGAGTACTGTGTCAAGTTCTCTTCTTTCCTGCCAAGAAGGTAAGCATTAAATACCCGTAGCTGTTTCAACTGATAACCACAATCCTCAAGAACTGTTTTACGGTTTATATCCCAGTGACTGTTTACTACTACGTACTTGGTTAATTTTATGATTGAATCTCGCTGGGCTGTACGTACGTCGAGTGATTTTCACCCGGGGTATCCAATCGATGGAAATTGATGTTCGGAAAACCAATCGATCAATCGATATCAATCGATAAAACTAGTTAATTGGTATCGATTGGAATCAGTCAATCGGTGAGCAATCGATAACCACACAAAAATCGTTCATCGATTGTTATCGATTGGCACAGGGCCTCTAAACAGACAACACGCACGCTACCTGTCCGATCATCCATCATTTTTAGGAAGCTCTGGGGACGAAATTGGTAAAACAATTCCCACCCAGTCGTCTCACCGCACTCGCATTCAGGGACCGCGCAGAGGGAGGGGCTGGGGGGGGGGGGGGGGGGCTTAAGGGGGCACTTAACCTAAAAACACACCAGTTTAAAACATTTTTTCGTGGCCAAGATTTAATTCCAAACCATAGCAAAGCATACATTTCTGTAATGCTAAAAGACCAAAGATCTATGGAAAAAATACTTTTGTGCCCTAGAACTCTATTGTAACCTGACACCGGCTGAATTAATCTGCCACCTGCAGTTCTATGCAGGGCTTACTTGAGAAAAGGTAACTCCTGCAAGAACTGATCAAAAGGAATTATTTTTACAGTTTTCAAAAGAAGACAAAAAGCTTACTTTGATAAGCATAGATATTTGGGAAAAGTTATAAACACATGAAATGATGACCAGTTAAAATATGATACAAAAAATCCAGCATACGTTTCAATGCATAACTTCGGGAAAATGCAATGGATGAAAAAGCTCTATGTTCATCCTACAGAACCTACTCAGAACAACAAATCCTGAACATTTCAGTTCAATTGGCTAAATCCTTCTCAAAATATCTTTTCTCAACGGCAAAAATAACTCGTTTTGAGAAAACGAGCTTTTAAACTTATTGCAACAGAAATTTTCAAAATTAAACTTTATTATCTTAACATTCGAATTTCGTGAAAAAATAAACCTCGATTTTTTTTTTCAGAATTTTAGGTCCCACCTTAAGCCCCCCTACCTTTTTGCAAGAACAAAAATAAATTTAACAAAAAATAATTTAACAAAAGTAACGGAGTGAAAAATAGCAAAAAATCGTTAATTCGAAAGTGACCAGAGTTACTGGCAAAGACAAACGCGCAGATAAATAGACAGAATGAAGCATCAGTCGTACTTTATTAGCCCGTCCGAATAGAGGCTATTCTAAATTTCTAAATGTACAAACAAGTAAGGCTGAAAATTAATAATGGTAATAGGACTAAGAGGAGTCCAATTCGGTCTGTAATCATACGAGTGATTAACAAAATCAGTCCGATTTGTTAATCACCGAGTATGATTATAATAATAACAATAATAATTAAAAATTTATAACGCGCCTTTTCCATGCAAATATGATCAAAAGCGCGTAACAATAGCCCTTTTCACGGTTAATTTTTCTCATTTGCATTACAATAAAATCTAGCATGTATGCGAGGCAATTTCGGGCTATTTGGTAGTTTTAGCCCGAATTTGCCTCGCATCCGTGTTGGATTACATTGTAATGTAAATGAGAAAAATTAACCGTGAAAAGGGCTATTGATACTTAAAAATATTATTAAAAACAAGAAAGAGTAAAAAAAAAAAAATAAAAATAAAATAACCATAAGAATTAAGCATTACATATCAGGAGCTAATTTAAAAAGATGCGTCTTAAGTACAGATTTAAAACGTTCAGTGATTACAGACTAAATTGGACGACACGATGTCCTGTTACCAATTAATCAAAACTATGACAAAATTCGAGAAACGAACAAAGCATCGATAGAGCGCTAAACGATTTTAAAACGTCGTTATGAATGCTGAAAAACCCAGCAGTTTACTCAACAACAGTGCGCAAAATGGCGCGTACTGTGCAATTACAAGCATGACGTGTGCAACTGTCCAATTAATGCTCAAATCCGGCTGCTGATAGCCAATCACGTTCGAGAATTTTGTTATAGTTTTGATTAGACCAGTAAGCGTTTTCAAGAGCTCACTGATGCATTATTCAATAAGCTTCGCCCAGCGTTTATCTTGCAAAGACTTTTTTTTACTCCAAACCTAATTTTAATTTAAGCATTGTTATCGGTTCTTATAGGAAGCAAAGTGAGTTGAGATATAAAAATTGGGCTTTCTTTTTCATTTATTTAACACAAGTTCGTATCAATATTGTAGGAGCCGTCAAAATTATCCTTTCCCTCCCCTAGTTCTACACCATTTTCTCCCACCACAGACCGGTTTTACCGGCTTAATCCCAGCTTAATCAAAGGATAGTTAATCGAAGATTAAATCTGTTTTCAGGAAAAACATTTTATCCTCCAGTTAGTTATCCCAGGAATGAGAAATTTAATCGCGGAATAAGCGCTAACCTCGGGTTATTTTAATCGGCTTTCGAACAACCGGGGCCTGAACTGTTAATTGTGTTGAGACGCTGACATTTTTCTGAAAATTTAAAACCTCTATGTATGAGCATTAACGGAGCATTTTAGTGACATTTTTGGGGGGTAACCGAGCATTCTAGTGGACAAATGGAGCATGAAGGTGGTGCATTTTAGTGGGGAAATACAAGCATAATGCACAAAAGCCTATCAATCTCTCTTGTCTAACTTTGTGGCTTTGCATTATGTAACAAGACGGCTACATCTTATAACACGATGATTCTATCATAGGTTCTGATCATTTCTTTAAGGTGGCTCAGTTTCCAGCACTTAGCAAGGTGTAGATTTTGATGGGTCATTGTAGTGATATTAAATATTAGTTGAGGCCACAATCAAGAGAGCAAACAAGACGCAATAAAGACGACAGTCTCTGACGCTCATTTCCCTTTCGTAAACAAGCGATTCCATTTTTAACGGTCGATGCCATTCTTGGTAACCAAGCCTTTCAGAATGGACGATACTATATCTGCGTTAGTTTAGGCCTGGACAAGATAGAAACTGGTTATAATTTGTTGATGGAGTTAAAATGCACTCACCAAATGGTTAATTGTTCATATTCACACTGATTTGCTTGCCGTTAGCTTTAATTTGTTGTTTGGGCAACTCTATCATTAATATTTAAGAAAGTCACGTTTTATAATTATTTTTTGGGGAAGTTTGGCGGATCAACTAGGTAGTGCAGTGGCATAAAAGGGATGTTAAGAAACAGAGGGGTTCGATACTGAGTGGTTTTTCTTTTCCTTTAAGGTAGTGGAGAAGAATTTGCTGATAATTCAAAAGTGTCGCAAAAATGGCATCGCCTGTTTACGAAAAGGAAAATTGTGTCTCTGACAGCAACAACAGCTTCATTTTTAGTTCAACACGGCAAGCACATAGTCAGAGGAACATGTGACTTGATGCATGACGTCACACTTTTACTTTTTCAGAAGACGAAAGTTAGAATCAATGAACTTAAAGCTTTTCATGATGAACTGAACGAGTAACGTCGGTGTCTCTAAACTTTGTAATAAAGAGTTACTGAAAACCGAATGTCTTCCTGTTAACTTGGCCTGAACTTTGCCCGATAACAATGAAACAACGTAGGTCTTTACTTAGCCGTAACAAAGTCCTGTAAGTACTCTGGGGCCAGAGACACTCGTCCACTCCTAGTCACAACTGTTGATTTCGTTGGGCCTGATGGTGGCTCCTGGCTTGAGGAACTGTCATTGGTTCTGTTTGCTTGGGTTGACCAGCGAAGTTGTCTTGAACTGGTTGATGACCTGGGAGCAGGGGTCCTATTGCCTGATTTCATACCGTGAGGGACTAGGTACGAGTCTGTTAATTATGGGATTAGCAACTATTGATCCCCATAGTCAGAAAGAGCACATCGAGATTCATAAAATCCCCAAGTTTGGTGTTAATCAGGCTAGTCTTGACTGTGCTCTTTCCGACTATGGGGATCAATAGTTGCTAATCCCATAATTAACAGACTCGTACCTAGTCCCTCACGGTATGAAATCAGGCAATTAGTTCAGCTGTGGCAGACGATGTGTTAGACTGATTACCCTGCCGTGATCGGACTGAACCGCTTTTAGCAGTCTGCACTAATGGCTCCTTAGACTGCCGGAGGTTTTGGCTGATAGCCCTACCTCGATCTTGATTATTCTGGGTATCACAAAAACCTCATCCAATAATTGTTTATTATCAGCTTCGTCTTTCGCGTCAGTCTGACCAGTAATCAGTAGATTATCTGCTATTCTATCGATGCAGACAGTTCTTGCGCGCTTTGATCTAGTTTTTCCTGGAAGTGTTCAGGCGCAGGGCTTATTCCATAAGGCATTCCTAATCAATAATGTCGGCCCCATGGTGTCTGAAAGGTAGTGAGACGGCGCGACTCGTCATAAGGGATAGTGACTTCGATGAAGTGCCTTGTTCAGGAGGCTTTGGTCGATAGAGACTCTGACTTTCCCATTCGATTTTGCCGTGAATAGTAGCGAAAAGTCGTCAACAGTCAACCACTTTAGTCCAGCATTGATCTGGATTGGTTGAAACTGATCACGTGAAAATAAAAGCAATAGAATATAAATGTGAGGCAAGTGCTCTGTGAATATTTTATCAACTGAAAAGTCACAAAGAAGCAGCTCTGATGTCCGGTCATAAAAACAACAACATCTAAGCTATATAATAAGCTAATTAATTACGCAAACAATCAAGCATCCGAATTTCAGTGAATTTATTATCTTTTCCTCTCAGGACTTAAGCTACAGCCATCATTAAGAAAACAAAAACACATACAAAAAGACGTATGTACGCTTTTGCAGCGGTGAAAAAAAAAAGAAAAATATGCTTAGAAACACCTTTTGTTCTGATAAGCATCTATACTTTTTAGCGAAAAAAAACCATCCTAGGTTGCTGCAATATGGAACCTTTTTTTTTTTTTTTTCGTCACTATTCCCCCATTTCTCCACTATTGTCCTCTATTCGTGACTGTTTGCTACTCATTCGCACTATTCGTACTATATTCGCTATTCCGGTCAGTCCAGACACCCGTATGGCCCACTGTATACTGCATAGAGAACTTCAGAAAAACTAGAAAAATTCCATATTGCAATGCAACCTTCAGCTATGGCACACTAATTAAGCAATACAGTGGTCTGTCTCGGAACTATCGGCTGATAGTTACCCCGCGGAAATGTGATGTTCTTAAAACAAATATTTGCTTTAAGAACATCAAATTTCCAAGGGGCAAGTATCAGACCGATAGTTCCGAGACATATACAGTCTATAGTCTTTAATTTATTGTTCACCACTAAATTTTCTTCCTCGCGCCAGTTCAAAACTCATATTGAATTATTTTCAATTTATATGGATGAAAGCCGTGAAAGCCAAATTGAAAATGTGAAAACGAAAACAGAGCAAAACCTACTTAATACAATTTCAGTTGTTTATTTTCTACAGATCCGCTTGTTTATAAAAACATTTTCACAGACGAGTACTATATCCACCTGAGTATTTTCCTCGGACAAGCACTATGGACGATAGTGTCTCCGCGATGACCAGCGACCCTACAAGACAACGCGTCACGCCAAATGTTCCTTTTTTTACATTTTGCGCTTGTGTTTACATTGCTTGTGTTTGCATCTTGTTCAGTTTCACAAATGAAGAAGTTCATTCAACCACTCTCCACAGGCTTGAAATTACGGGGTAATGTCATTTATCATTGTGATTGTGATTGGTTTTAAAAATTGTAATTTTTATGATTCATTG